>CAJUYG010001621.1:0-34065 GCA_910591675.1 Galerucella calmariensis | reverse complement strand
TACAAGGGGGTGATCCGGTTTATTAATAAATAAATAAAATTAAAATAAACATATATCTACTCACTTGCTAAATCCTTTGTACACAGTTGCATATGATCCTTCACCTAATTGTTCTAATTTAATATAAGCTTCTGATTTTCCAAACGGAGAATCACCCTGAAAACATATCCACTTCAGTTTACGGATTTAATAAGATGGGAAAAGAAGATAGGAGTGTTCGTGTCGGGGCGGATTGTTAGAAACGTCAATTTTCAGCCATTGTACCATAGAGTAATAAATAAGAGAGGTTTTAAAACATATGGAAGAAACTGGCACAAAGTTTGTGCGCAGCCAGTAGAGCACGGCGCTTTACAGCAACTAACTGAACTAACAAACCACGCCTCCCTCTACCCAAAATTTTAATTTTTTATTTTTAGTATCATTTTAATTTGAGGTTAGTCGTTGCAATTTGTGAATTTATTTTTATTTAATCTACTCATTGGCCCTTCTGCAAAGAAATTAGTTATCCTCATCATTGGTACCTACTATTATCACAGCATTTATCATCACTTATCGTAGGAAAGATAAAAAAGTAGATTTTTAATCCTAGCCGTTTGAGGTTGGGTTTTCGTAATGGAAACATTATTTGTAATTTTATCGTTTTTTTTGCAGACAAGAACGAAGGATTACCAGAAATTTGTGACCCAAACCAAAACAATATGTATGTAATTTAGGATGTTATTGTAGGTACCTATTACTTATGTGAAAAAGTGCTTCAATATTTTGAACACTGTATTTGTGTGCTTGCTCTGTAATATTGGTGTGTGTTTCAAGATGCCAAATTGTTTAACCCGTAACTACAGAGGTGACGTCTCTGAGACGTACTCTTCAGTCATATTTCGTAGATTTTCGGCACTAGGCGCATATAAACGGCTGAAATGCTAAAGCTTCGCCAAAATCAGTAATAAGGCTACAGTGTTAGAGGCAAGTTGATATGTTTATGCAATTGTCACTTACGGTGTTTTGATTGTTGGGAAGTGTCTGTGTGACGTCAGGTCTGTATAAGTGTATGTATTTGTAGTTATTGGAATTTTATTAAATATATTTATTTTTTCAGTTTTTCATGATGGAAAACGATAGTTTGCCCGGCCCTTCGAAGCGAGTGAAATATGGCGATAAAGACTATGAGAAAACCCTTCTAAAGTGGGTAGATGAGGAATTTTCTGACGAGGAAGACGAGGAGGATGGTGACTATATATTGAGTGACCATAGCAGTGAAAGTGAAATGGAAGGTGAAGAGGATGAGGACAATGAAGCAATGGAATCAGATTTGGAAAATTCAAGGGATGGAGACGAAAATGCCATGACTTACTATAATCGTTTTAAGTGGTAAGCGAGAAATAAGAATGCGTATAGGGGGGATCCTAGGTTTAAGAGAACAAGCACATGTTGGTGAAGAAGAAAAATTTGCAACAAGAAAAACTTGCAAAATTTGTCCTGCGAAAAAGAAAAGACGAACCTCTTACTTTTGTATAATGTGTAAGCGTGCAGTTTGTTTAGAATGCACTAGAAAGATATGCAGAGATTGTTCTGTTTGAGAAATAAGGTACAAAAATAACCTTTGCAGAATTTTTTATTTTTCGGTTTTTTCTCTAGCTATTATTTTCTTTAGTCACCTAATGTAATGTTTTTCTCAACTATAGAGTAAAATTACGTTCAGTTGTTTACTTTTTTTGTTATTTGTAGTATTCAAGAAGCTAGTAAAAATTCATACATTTCATTATATGTTTAATACAAAATATTTTTATTTATGTTTTAGTAAAATATTTTTAAAAACTATGTTCCTTTTTTCCACCGAAGACCTTTTTAAACCATCCAAAATAAAAATTGCCTATAAAATTTTTTTTTTCTATTTTTTTCTGGATTTTGAAAAAGTACGTCTTATAGAGACGTCACGTCTGTTACAATGCTACGCATATGGCACGTCTGTAGTTACGGGTTAAATGGGTACGTCAATTGAATAACTCCAAAAAATTTATACAAATAAGAAGTTTTTTTTTTAGTTTTTTGATCTAGATATTATACGAAGTCATAAATGGTTTGAAATAATGAACTTTACTTATTAAAAATAAAAGGTGTTATTATTATATTTTCTAACTTGCAAAGGGTTTTTTTATTCTCCTACCATAATTCCCTATAATATTATTCTATAGTATATTATTAAACGAGCAATTTATGATAGCCATAATTCACTATGGGTGACGTTTGCGTCACGAGCCGCAGGCGAGGGGCGCAAGTCACCCAAGTGAATTATGGCCATAAATTGCGAGTAGAATACTATATACTTTGTCCACGACACTTAATTTATTTATTAATAAATAAAAGTCAGTAGTGATTTGGCATATTACTAACCTCAAAATGTTGTGGCATCTACTTCAAATAATTTGACATATTATATTGAGATGGGCGATACTGTAGAAAGTATCAATACAACGTACCGTTATAAATATATTGTTTTAAAATACTTAATATTAGAAAATATCGTTATGAAAAGTATCAATACTAAAAATTACAATATTTTATAGATACGATATATGTCAGAAACAAATTTCCTGAACAAAATACACAGATTTAATAGTTTATTTCATATTGTACCCCCATCTCTAGTCGTGAATTATGAACCATAATACACTACAGTGTATTATGAACCATAATTCACGACAGTTGATATATGGGTACCATATACCTTTAGTTAGGAGGTAAAATATTGACTTATTATTAGGTGGTCGTGGACAAATACAATATTTGCAGCTGAATGATTTAGCACAATAATGTTATTTCTTAATCTTTGAAGACTTGACTTGAAAGACTAAAAAACAAATATTGGAGCGCAAGATCATTCAATTGCAAATATTATATAATATTAAGCGTATGCTGAAAGCTTGAAAATTCGAAAAGCGCGCGTCTTGAGTGCTAGTTCGTGTGAGTGCTAAGGTAGGCGCTAGTGGTAACTTTGTGCCACAAAACACTACACGTTTAACATCTCTCTTATTTATTACTCTATGCATTGTACTCTATTGTGTCACAGAACACCTTAACTACACAGAAGCCTCTTTCAAGCGTTCTGACAAAACGAAATTTCTTTGCACATGCGCGAAGCTTGGCTTGTTATTTGTCAACCTCCAAATTTTTAGGAGTTGCTTGTTTTGAATTTGTAAAGTGAATAAAGTGTTTTGTATAATTTATTTTGAACAGTTTTTTTGGGACTAATGATTCGATTGTGTTTTGTGTTATCATTTATCTCGTATCATATTTGTGGTTACAAAAATGGCTAGCAACCAAGGTGGGAGTGTTTGTGCTTATCGAGGATGTGCCTCAAAATCTAGCGATAGGACGACGTCTCTCTTTAGATTTCCAAGAGATGTTGTAAGGTATGGTTTTAATAACGCACGGATGAATGTTTTTTCCAACTAATATATATCAACTGAATACTTCATGAATCAACAATTTTCAGAGCTGGAGTTTGGTTGAGAGCTTGCAATCGAGAAGATTTATTGGTCAAATCGTATGTATGTGTTGTAAATAAGTGAATGTAGATTGCTGATCAATATAAGGAAGCATTCAGAACAATTCGGTAGAAAAAATTAATGTTCAAAATTATTTAGACATTCCTATAGGGCCCTTTCTTTAAATGCAATTGAAACTGTCCCAATTTGAGTTCACGAGCATAAATGCTAAGTACGGTCTACATAATTAAAACTATAACATTGAGCGAACCAGCTTATCAGAGTTTTCCAAGGCAGATCACTTGAAATATAAATCAACCGACAGTTTGAATTTACCGCCCAGAAATGACATTAAACAAGCCAAGCTTTAAATCAAGGTCATGAAAATTTGACCCCAAAAGATCAAAGAGCCGCCGTCAAGTTGCGTTTCTGTATAGTTAAGGTGTTCTGTGATTGTGTTAATACGCAGTAGAAACTGCTGGGGGAAGCAAGGGTAGCGCTAAACAACTAGGATATCGTTTAAATTTCAAGACTTAATAGAATACCAGCTAGGATTTCGTTCTAATTCAATACCTTCAATAATACCACTAGGATACCCTCCCAATAATTAATACATTCACCTGGCGATCCAACACTGCCCAGTACTAAGCTTCCGTTCACTCTTCCCGAAGGAAATAATTTAAGCTAAGTTCCAAATAAAGTACATGCCCCATTTTTTTCTTTCCTTTATAAAGGCAGATTTAAGTTGATATTTTAGACTTCTTTTTTTTAATTTCCTATCCACCCGGCTGTAAGAGCTCTGGGGGTTTACACAAGTTTTTCAACTTTTTTTGGGAAGTTTTAATTAAATTCTACAAGGTGTTTTTACCTTTTTCACGTTGTTTTTCTTTTCATTTGAATTCATTTCATTCTTTTGTCGAGTATTGAAAAAATACCCATGGTCTGTTCTTTGCGATTACACCAAAATTACAGAATATCAAGTTTATAGCTTCATGAGATTTTTGAAAAAAAAAATTTAATCTTGGAAAGGGGTGGGCTGTTGAAATATTGTTATACCATTTAATTAAAATGTCTTTTGTAAGTTCCTTGTGGCATTATTTATTATTTTTTCTCTTATTTTTTGGGAATGAAACCAAAATAATGTTTTTTATTTTATTTTTTATTTTTTTATTTCGACGTTTCGGTAGCGTTCCAGCTACCACCTTTGTCAAGATTAAATAATGATAAAATAATTTTTGGTCCCTATTTGACACAAGGAAAAAAATATGACAACTAGACAATCAACAATATTTTGAAGTTTAAGATTACAAAACTTTGTTGTCAAATTTTATTAAGGTCCATTTATAGTAGATCACATCTCTGGTAAAATGTGAAATAAATATTTTATTTTATGACATTCCAAAGATATGATAGTCTACTAGAAATTGAATCCAGTGAAGTGCACGTTCCAGGAACGGTTTTCATTGGGATAGCGCTTTTTTCGCTTATTTTGGAAATGTTGTTTATAAAACGCGTTTGTTGTTAATTTTTGGGTATGATTATTTTTGTTTTCAAAATATGTATGACTCAGTTTGGTGATTTTGTGTATTGAAGTGTGTATCAATTAACAACTATTCCAATGATAAATCATAAGAAAGCCTGTATAAAAACTTATGATGCTATCCTGATAACGCAGGTAATTGATTATTGGAAATTTCTCCTTCTAACATTGGTAACCAAATTTGACTACATTCGGCTGAAATATTAGCTACACATTTATCTGCATTTAGTTGTATTAAAGCACTTTCTTTGATTTTTCGTCTTTTATTATTGGGCTCTTTCAATATTATTTTTGTCGAATCCCATTGAATTTTATTTTATTTTATTTTATTTTATTGTGGTTTCATTCCCAAAAAATAAGAGAAAAAATAATAATTAAAATGTATTTTCTCAAGAAGTAGACAAATGCCAAAACCTTGCCAAAACCTTGGCCCAGCCTCTGGACTGAAATTTTGAAAATGGCCACTGGACTGAAATTTTGAAAAGTAAAGTTAATAAAAATATATTATTTTTATTAAAATTTATAATTACATAAAAAGACCGAAATATCTTCACTATAAAGGAACTTCAAAAGTAAAAGCGAAGTAAAATGAAAAGCATAACATTTCCAAGTCAATATTTTTTTTACACCAAGATCAAACAATTACGGTGTTCTAAGTACAGAAAGTGCTCGTTAAGCTTCCTGTTCGTTTTATCATCAGGAAACGGCTCGGGGATTGAAATGGAAAAATGAACAAAACAAAATGATTATTCTAGTGTTTTTGAGGTAAATTAAGTCCTCGCACTCGTTTTAATATCCTTAGAATTAAAACAGTTATAATTAGCTGTACTTTATGACTTGAAAAAAATATTAAAACGTCTAATTTTCTAAAAAAATTCGTAATTTTAAAGGATTCCAAATGAAAAAAAAACACTTATAAAATCTAATTGCAAATAATAAATAATTCATAGCACAATGTTCTTAGCGGTAATCGGAAAAACATAGACCAGGTTTTGGGTTTAGCTTAGGTTAGATAATAAATATGTAAATGTTTTAATGAAAAAATGTTTTATACCGGGTGTCCCAAGTTATCGATTACAGGTAATATCTTGCTTATTTGACAAGATAATTAATAAATGAAAATTCTGAATTGAAGGGCATTAAAGTACCCTCCTAATGGCTTATAAAAAAATGTTTTACATTTGATAGCCCTGTGGTAGCTACCCCTCACTTTTTATTTTCAAATGGCACCCCCTTTATATTGTTATTGAAAATTGCGTGTCGTTCTATTTGGAATACAACGATAGCACATACTTGGTATTTTTTTCAATTAATTATAACAAAAGCATCAATATTTCATGAAGTATCAATTTCAACTGAAATACCTCTGATGCAATTCAAAAAACGAACAAAATTATTTCCTGCAGAATCCATGCAAGCTGCAAAACGTGTTAAGAGCTTTCTTCCGTCTGAATCATAGCTGGTGTAACGCTACGACATGCTACACGAATGCGTTCTTTAAGATCATCTAAATATTCTAAATCATAATATACCTCAACCTAGAATTGTAATCTTGCATCAGAGCTGAACATAAGAGAATATTTGGCAAACTTTAGTTGACGCAAGATTTGGCGAAATACTATCAGTCACGATTTATATTTTTTAATAAAAGCTGCATTTTGTATTATTTTGGTTAAGTCAATTTCATTTAAAAAATGTAAAATTTTCCCTTAATTTGATATTCAAAATTCCCGCTGAAATTTATAGTTCCTGCGGCCAAATTTCAGATGGCTTTTAAAACAGTAGTCACTGCTGACAACGTAAGAGTTACAATTCTACGTTGGAGTATTTTATGATTTAGATTTTAGATGATCTCAAATAACGCATTCGTGAAGCATCTTGTAGCGTTACACCAGCTATGATTCACACATGGCCTGCACAACAACACTTTTTACACGTTTCGCAGCTTGTAAGGAAACTGCAAGAAATAATTTTGGACACTTGCTGTAGTTTTTTGTTCGTTTTTTGAATTGCATCAGAGGTATTCTAGTTGAAATTAATACTTCATGAAATAATGGTCGCGTTCATCACAACGTAGCGCTACCGAAGCGATCATCAATTTCCTGCTGAACGTGTGTTTTGTTAACTGATGAGATTGAGCGCTGTGGTATCAGTCGCCATTTTTTCAATAAGAATTAAAATACGCTAAAAGCTACCTATTGATGATGCATTAACTGCCATTTAAGTCATATGTTAAAAACATAATATAAATATTTTTGTTTGGAGATATCGATGGCCTAAGAGCAAAACGTCGTATCTCCAATAACTAAAATTGTTCAGTGCAAACAAAAAACCTTCTGGAACTTCATGTTTTAGCGCGTAAAATGAATTTATTAGGTAGCTGTGGTTTGAGATGATTTGCCAGACTGTGAAGGTGAACTCAATGCTTTCAGTTTTGAGCTTTGAGCGGTTTTTTAAATATTTGGTGGGCTATCGATATTTCAGTTTGTATTTAAGTGAAAATGAATGAACAGCTGGAGGCTGCAGGTGACTAATTATTTTAATAATAAATTATAAATTGTATAGTGTGTCAGGAAGTTCAACTCTTCATAGTAAGCTCCAAAGTGGTGAGCTCAATTTATTGTGATTAACTCCCATTTTTTGATGGTTAGAAATAATACCTATTTCAGAATTGTCGTATATATCAAATAAAATTGAGTTGTTGTTGTATTCATTGACATTTGACATATATGTCGATGGTTTTATTAGCTCGTTCAGCAGAATTACGAACTAATGGATCACTCTAAAAATCGCTACCTGATCAACTTTGTTGGGATGAACGCGACCATTGATGCTTTTGTTATAATTAATTGAGAATAATACCAAGTATGTGCTATCGTTGTATTTCAAATAGAACGACACGCAATTTTCACTGACAATATACAGGGGGTGCAATTTGAAAATGAGAACTAAGTGGTAGCTACCACAGGGCTGTCAAATGTAAGACATTTTTTTATAAGCCATTAGAAAGGTACTTTAATGCCATTCAATGCAGTTTTTTTTTTTTATTTATTAATCATATTTTCAAATAAGCGAGATATTGCCTATATACGATAACTTGGGACACCCGGTATAATTAAAATATTCATTATTTTTAGAAATTGTTTATACCCGTCGTAACTTCTAAACAAGAAGTCCGATTTGAACTAATTTGAATTAGGTATGATAAGGTTGAACGCGAAGGAGATCTGGATTGTTAAATATTTTCACAATCATGAAAATATTATTTTACTTACCCCGAATGCCGAGTACCTCTTCGTTCTTCGATGGTCAGTACCCTGATTGAGCAAAACTTCTGATTTAGGTCTCGGCGGTTTTCTCGGCCTTAGTATCACTTTCGTTTCTTCTCGGATATCTTCGTCTAACAATTTACTATCGCTAGAAACGGACAATTGTCTTTTTACCCTGTCATGTCCACCGACATTATTCCATTCTGAAAAAAAAATATTTTTAATTCAAAATTCCTCACATCTCAACAAAGTATTTTAATTCAATAACATATGTCAGTGCCCTCGTATAACAAGCTTTAGCTACCCATTCCACACAATTGCCTGAAGATTTTTTTATTTCCTTAGAAGATACTACTTCCCCAGTCTTTCTTCGAGTATTCGCTAATCCGGATTCAATTTTGCATAAGTATCAGTAAATACAAAAGTAAAAGGGTGTTTCAGACTATAAGAAGCTTTTTCAAAGCTACTGCATTGTCGACTAAAAATTATGGATGTCTACATTTTATACAGGGTGGCCGGACGAAAACGAAACAGCGCAGTTATCAGGAATTGTGTCAACGTTTAAAAAAAACACAGGGACCCGCCGTTTTTTATGAAGGGGGGCACTTTATCCGGTATTTTTGACTTCGCTACTTTCACTCCTCTGCGCGGGGCATTTTTCGTATGTTTAGTTCTTTACGTCAGGTTATGTTTGAGCGACCAGGGGTCGCGACGCAAAAGATCTGACCGTTACGCGTTACGTTACGCTACGTTATGTTACGTTGCTTCGTTATGTGCCTTGCTTGCGTGCTTGTGCTCTCTCCTTAGTCTCTCTCTCGTTTACGAAGCAGCAATTCATAGGCTCCGGCCGGGATTCGAACCCGGGCCGCCCGCGTGCAATGCGAGCATTCTACCACTGAACCACCGATGCTATATTAAAATTCTATGCAAAGCTGGTATTCGCAGTGCTGGTGATCTACTTGAATTTGTTCGGATAAATTTTTACTATTATTTCCATAATTTTTTTTGCGCGATTAAGGTGTCTAGCACATTTACTTTTCGAAATACAGTTCTTGGAGTACGTAAAATAGTTCCTGGGAGCCAAATAGTCCCTAGAAGCTCCCTTATCGATTGTATAGATACAAGTTTTTTTTGGAGACATAAAGTTCTTGCAAAACAATATTCCGAAGCTACAGCTTCCTGGATATAGTTTACCGGATACAAGTCTTGATTTACAGGTTTTTTTTTAAACATAAAGTAACCTGGATACATTTTCCTAAATACCGTTATCTGTATACAGTCCATAGAAGCACATCAATAGTTACAGTTCAACTTCATCTTCCAAAAAAAATATGTATTATTGCTAAGTATTTTTTATATAATATATCCTTATTGTTTACTAATCCATTTTTTTTGTAATATCAATATAGAATTTTTTTTTGTATTTTCGCTTAATTTACAATCTACATCCTTATATAGTATTAAGTAAAAGAGAGATAAATTTTTTGACGTGAAAGGGAAGTATCCAGTGATATTTCACCTTATTCTATTGCCGTTTAATTATCAAGCAGGTCTTTGGGCCAGGTTCTAGCAAGTCTTCTTGTGGTGGGGCCGTTGTTGAAAAGCTCTTCTACTAACTGATTTGTATGATGCACAGTTCGTTCTTTGTATGACGCCGTAGCTTGATGGATTTCATCTCTAAAAAAAGGAATCTTTAGGTCGTCATGCAGTGTTTGATTACTGACGTACCATGGTGCATCTGCTATCGATCTTAGCAGCTTTGACTGGAATCTTTGGATGGAGCGACGTTGGTCTTGCGCGCCCCATAAGTCCAGATAGGTTTAAGCATCGTTTTGTAAAGCAGGATTTTATTATGGAGAGAGAGTTTTGATCGTCCCTAGTAGCCAGTACATTTGTCGGAACTTAATGTCAAGCTGTTGTCTTTTCATTTTTATGTGTTTTTCCATGTCAGAGGTTCGTCCAGATGAATGCCAAGATATTTTGTCTCTGTTGCTGTAGGTATACATACGTTATCCATCTTTACAGGTGGGCATGTGTTGTGACGCGTAGTAAGTTACTGATTTTGTTTTGTTTATTTTGGTTCGCCATTGTGTATACCATTTATTGAGTAAGTTGAGATGGTTTTGCATATTTTGAGATGCTGTTGTAGGGTCTTCGTCTACTGAAAGTATCGCCACATCTTCGGCAAAGGAAGCCAATGCGGTATTGTTGGTTTCGGGTATATCGGACGTATACAGTAGGAAGAGCAGCGGACCTAGAACACTGCCTTGTGGAACTCCAGATTTTATGGGGCATATGCTGGACTGCTGGCTATAGAATTTGACGGAGAAATGTCTATTGGCGAGATAAGATTAAAGTAGAAGGAAATAGTTACTAGATAATGCATTTTTCAGTTTGTAGAGCAAGCCTCTATGCCAAACTTTATGAAACGCTTAATATAGAAATTATATACATTTTTATTTACTTTGATAGTTTTATTTACTACACAGAAACGTTAAGTTATTTTTTATTTTTTTGTGAATTAACAGATTGAAAGTTAGCTAACCATTAAATTTGATTTTTTTTCTCTAAAGAAAATTAGTAGCGCCCTAAAATTGCTTTTTCTTTTTTTCTAGTTTTGCTAAAATTTATTTTTTTCTTAAGATCAATAAGGTAACAAAGCCCTGCGAACTGGCTTACTTTACTACCAAAGGCAAGAACCTTCAGTAATTACCATCCTTTTTTTTAACGACATTCAACCAACAATCTGGTTTCATTGGCGTCCAGCTTAAAAACAGTACTCGTTTCAAAAACCAAACGTGAGCTCGTTTTTAAAATTATAACCAAACAGTAACGGGCACTGCAGAAACTTTAAAAGGTTATAAACGAATATTGGTTTCTCAAACTTTGCCAATATTTAAAACATAATATTCTCGTGAACTTTCAATGGTTCATAGCTTCTAATTCATAAAGTTTTGGAAAGACGAACCTACATACACAACTACGATATCATAGACGTGCTATGGAGGGTAAATGGACCACTCCTATAATTTAGAATTGGGTCGATAAATTTTGTTCTAATTTTAGTGGGCTGTATTTGGATCAGTTTTGCCTGAAAACGTTTCTCTAGTTGGTGGTTGAAGAGGGAAGTAGCTGTTGACTTATCTATTCAACATTTTCAATAAACTCGACTGTGTCAAATATTTACCGATGACCAAATACACAATGAATTGTGTGCAGAAAGTAAGGGTGTTTTTTTATGTGAACGAAAACCACTAACGTAGTTTAGATAACGTAAAATGATCTCTTTATATGGCTAAGAGCACGACCAATGCAAACACAATTATTTCAGAAAGACTTTCTCGAAATCCTGAATCTAGAATTTGGTTCATTTTTGCTTTAACAAGGGGATGCATGACTACGGATAAAATTGGAGTCATTTGAAAGCAAATTTTATGTTCATTTCTGAAGAGTTTTCGTGTTTCCTTCAAAGGGTGTCGTAAGAATCTGCACGTTTTACGTTGAGGACCATTTTATGTCGTATTTAGTCACTATAATAAAAAGGATATACATCTACGATTTATTCATACAGGGTGATTCAATAAATAAAAGTTATATTGATGATTATTACAGAGGTCGAAGAAAAAACTTAGATGAATAAGGAGGTAATATATAGAGTTTCTGAGACGAGAAATAAAAAGAAAAGGTAGAACGTATCGCGGGACACACGGTAGGAACTTTAGTTCCTTTTAAGCAAAAATTATGTAATACATCTGACGTTAGAGATAAACGATCTGCATATTCTTTGGTGGTCCAGTAGTAAGCATACCAGACTCTCACGCCGTAGACCCGGGTTCGATTCCCGTGAAAAAGTTTTTTTTTAATTGTTACTTTTATTTTTAAATAATTATTCTGCTTGATAATAATAACAACAACAGGTAGACGTTTGAAATATTTAGCAGAATATTCATTATTATAGATAATGGTACGGTACCCTTCATGAAGGAGTCCGACTGGCAACATCTACTTATAACAGCATCGTATTAAAAAAGGAAACCGTAGCATTATACAAATTGGACATTCAAGAACTGAACGTTTACCACAAAATTAGTGGAAACATAAAATTGAATTGTAAAATTTTTAAGTTGAAGTTATATTACAGTTTATAGAAATTTTTATTTTCTAGATTTTTTCTTAAGTGGGTCGTAGAAAAAATATGCTGCTCGACTCGTGTGGATTGTCCATATCGCACTTGAACGATTGAGCACTCCGCCTACGGCAACGTGCTCAAACTTCGTCCTCGTGCGATATGGCCATCATATCCACACTAGTTGCACAAACTACAATTTCTTTCAAAATTTGCCCTTTTACATTTAAAAAGAACCTGCCAAAAGTCAAATCAATTTATCCATCCATTTTAAAGTTATCGAATTAAAACATTCAAGTTTTCAAAATTTCAACACCCTGTATTTCGAAAAGTAAATGTGCCAGACCCCTTAATCGCGCAAAAAAAATTATGGAAATAATAGTAAAAATTTATCCGAACAAATTCAAGTAGATCACCAGCACTGCGAATACCAGCTTTGCATAGAATTTTAATATAGCATCGGTGGAATAAGAGAGAGAGACTAAGGAGGCACAAGCAAGCAAGGCACATAACGATGCAACGTAACATAACGTAGCGTAACGTAACGCGTAACGGTCAGATCTTTTGCGTCGCGACCCCTGGTCGCTCAAGCATAACCTGACGTAAAGAACTAAAGTTCCAAAAAAAATTGATAATCAAGGGTGTAGGAAGAATCTAAAGTATAAATACAATCAATAATTGACAAAAAAACTTACAAAAAATGGACTGCAACAAAAATAGGCGAGAAAAGGAGATTTGCTTAATTACAGTTAGGTTAGAGGTTAGACAGAGGTTATGTGGATCGACGCATAACCATATACTCCGACAGTCAGGCAGCAATTAAAGCCCTGAGTGGGTATACCAGCAACTCAGGACTTGCTAACGAATGTCGAGAACTACTTGCTAATCTTGCAAGGCGGAACGTGGTGCGGCTAGAATGGATTCCAGCCCACTCTGGTTTTGAAGGCAACGAGATGGCGGATGCACTGGCTGCGGAAGGGGCGGCAGCTCCTTTCTGCGGCCCGGGCCCGACCCTGGGCCTAACAAAACAAAGAATACGCAAGGAGACGAAGAAGTGGCTGAGGAATCAGCACCTCGCTCATTGGAATGCTCTGCAGGGTCCTAGACAATCCAAACTTCTACTGAAGGGATGGACTGATGGACACGCCAGGGCAGCCACTGAACTACCAAGGAGTAGGCTAAGGAAGATAGCAGGTCTCCTAACAGGGCACTGCTGTATGAGGAAGCACCTCTACAATCTAGGAGTAGAGGAAAGTTCCCTATGTAGGGGTTGCGGCATGACTGATGAAACGTCAGTTCATGTTCTCTTAGAGTGTCCACACTGGGCTGTATTACGCAGGCGAATCTTCGGAGTCACTGTCATGGCTCCTGGAGACACAAGCAGGCATCCACTGAAAAAGGTTGTGGCCTTTATTGAAGGGCTCGGCTTCATGGATGACTAGGTAGCAGGATTGGCACAATGGGCCCGCCAGTGGCCTCAGTGTCGGAACCTTGGCTTGAGTTGTCCAGGACAAGGCACGCCTGAACATTTAGTAGTAGTAGTATTACAGTTACCTGTAACTACTGCAAGCGCCAAATGGCGAGCGAACGCGCAGTTATAGAATCTCCCAACTAAATTACTATTGAAATACGATAATCTCCTTCCGGTCAGTGTTGTACTTATACCACCAAAATTATTCAGACAATGCCCAACGCCTACAGAAGATAACTTGTGATACGCCTCTGTACAAAGAATTTACTTGTCTTGCAGGAGCTGTAGTGGGAGGTAACATTGAAAATGAGTTTGTGCGCATGGGGCGGGCTTGCCATCACGTTCGGCGCCTGCAGTATTTGTTGTTGAGAAATTTTTTTTTAAATTTTGCACACAAGGAATTGACAATAAGCAATAAAAACGAAGTAAATTAATGCTAAGTAATTATTATTTGAAAAACTATTCACAACTTTGGTAATAATAGTCAATCAAGACTTGAATATTTATTTACATTCATAGATCATTGGAAATTAATTATGATTAGCATCATAATGTGATAAAATTTGAATGTGGACATTGTTTTAATGTTATTGGCAATAAAATCAATTCGGTATATTTTAATATCTTATAGTAAAGAGGCCGAGATTTTTTATACAATTTTCATTGCCAAAGAAATATTAGGCTTCATATGTCAAAACCAGCACTTTTCTAAATTTGGAAACATACTTTACGTGTAGTTTTCCAAATTATTTTTTTAATAAAAATATAAGTGAAATTAAAAACTTTTTTTCCAACGTGCCCCCTCCCAGATGATTTTCATAAAAGATAAATGACAGTCAACCCCTTTTACAAACAATATACACCGAGTAAACAGACATTAAGTGACCAGTCCGAGTTTTATGACTGATTGTATTTTATAAATTGATTTATTATCCAGTAGACGCTATTAAATATCCATTATAAAACTTTCATGTATCTCTACACCAAGTTTTTGAGTCAAATTGTACTCTACTTAGGTTCTTGCACCGGCTTTGTACAAAATTTATGTAACCCGATGTTGTTTAAAAAAAATTATTACATAAAAAATTATAGTTTACCTGCTGATTGTGCACTTCGCATTGAGCCCATCTCTCCGCTTGGACCGTATGTGGAAAACTCGCCTGAAAATGGAGAAATATTTTATTTATTTAAAAAAAAGCATAACATTTATCACATCTTAACTTGAATAAAAAATAGTAGTGAACCGGTTAATTCAGGATACCCTATTAACTAGCCAATCTGCATCAACCATCAAGGGTTATTAGCAGTAGTACGGTATTGATTATTAACATGGATTTTTGAATTAAATTTGAGAATACATATTATTATTTGTGTCTTACGACTAAATTTGAGAATACATATTTGTGTCCTAAATTAAATTTGAGAATACATATTTGTGACTTTTAGGAACTTAACATTTTCAATTATGCACTTTTCACCTACAATATTCATCAAGGTGCTGCACTGAGAGGTTAACACTCCATGTGAATCTTTCATCTCCAAACTTCCAAAACACAGATTTTCTTTTGGATGTGGGACAGTTCAGGAGATGACTTTATGTAATTGGCATTTCAATTATTTTCAGAAACTTAGATTAACATAATCTTGATTTAATTTTAAAAAGTTATCATCAGAAATGCATTGTTTGAGGACCTATAAGTAACACTGTATTCACCAGATATTGTACCGTGAAATGGGCTCATTTACATTTTTATTTTATTTTATTATTGGAAAGAGCACATCATTTTGATGCTTTCTGCAAAAAATTAGACGTCAGCGAGACCCCTAAGTCGCCTAACAAAAATTATAAACATTAAACATCGCTCCTCTCCGAATTTCAGGCGTGACGTCATCCCATATGAAATCTCTCGTTGAGAGAGCGGATACCGCGCCGATCGGTTCTGGGTTAGATGATTACTTAGCTAGTAACAGTATTTTGGTATTATTTATTATACGTTTTAGCAAACACTAAACAGTGTTATGTTTGTGAAATGAGAACGTTTAGAAATGATTATAATAATAATGGACCAGAACCAGAGTAGAAAAAGCTATAAATATTGTGTGGTTCCAGAATGTAGAAGTACTACGATTAAAACATCTAACAAAACATTTATTTCTATTAATAAGGATGCAAAAAAAACGGGAGCAGTGGCAGAAAAGCATGAAAAGACTCAAAGCAATCACTGATAAGTCAACATACTTTGTTTGTGTATTTTTAGGATTTTATTTTTCTTCAATAAGAATCGTTATAAATTACCTTATAAAATACGTTATGAATCCATATTGAGAGGGTTATTGAAAACCACACGCTTGTATTAATCAATTTTTTTTAAATACGTAGATGATATTGTTCTTAAAGCTTGTGGTGTTATTAATATTCAAAATTATTTAACAAAATAATGGACCAGTTCTTCACAAATAAAATTTCATTTAATAGGTACTGCTTTTTTTTCAAAAAACATCTTTTTCAGTAAATCATCACCAAAACTGGCGTATATTATGTTTTAAAAGAAACCATTTTATTTGATTCAAAGTCCGGATAAGCTCTAACAAATATCGCTTTATTTATCAGTGAGGTGCATGTGCATTTGAATCTGATGTAAACATTTGGAACTAATATAACCTGCTTCATCAAAATAAGTTTTTCTTGTTCTTTTCAACATTCGTGATTTAATTTCCACTACACATTCATCATAAATAGCATTTGGAGAAGCTCCTTTAATTGGGCAGTCTGCAGTTAATAAAATTGCAATTTGTTACTGAGTAACCTATAGCGTTATCTCCGTAACTTTTTCCACCAGACCAGGAATAAAATAAAACATCTGGAATCACCCTGTATATCATTTGAGAGAGCATGTATTTATGAAAATATTGACATTTTTAATCATTCTTTCCGGAAAACAGAAAAATGTGTCACATAGTATAAAATTATAATTGAATAAACTCGTGTTTTTGATTAAAAAGCTCCATAATCATTAGCAAGTCCACTTCTGGAAGATTTAATGAGTGTGCTTTTTTAAAATTAGGTCCACACATTATATTTTATTCACACAAAATTTTGTGAGTAATTCAAAATAAATAAATTCTACGCGAGGCACGTTACAGTCAGAAACGTAATGTTTGTGTACATTAACTTTCATAAGCGGTGACGTCACAGTCATAGTCTTCGCCCCGCTACGGTATGCTTGTTTAATTGGTTATATTAGGAGAACGACATATTCTATTGACATGAAATTTTCAGAATCATATTTTTATCCTTAGTACTTTTTTTTACGACAGTTAGAGATGAAATAAAAATTTTAGTAAACGAGCCCATTTTGTTTGTTTGTTCGTCAAACTCAAGTTGCCTTTTGAAAATGGGAGATTTCAGTGAAACACTCCAATAGATTAAGAAAGAAAATTAAGATAAATCTTATTTATATTTCAATTTTTTTAGTTTGGTTTAATTTTTTGAGAAAATAATGATCTATCATCCTGTAGCTTTACAACGCTTTATTGTGTACACAACAAAAGAAAGATATTAAAATTTCAAATACGACTAATATTAACTAGATGGAAATCTGCGAATTAAAATGTAAAAATATTACGAAACGGACTTGATTTGAAAGCGAATCACTCGCAGTTTCACGTAATTGAAAACTTGAAATTCCGTCTACGAATGCTGCCACCCAGTTTTATTGTTTTATTTTTCATATCATCACAGCCTAATAGAAGCAGAATAATATTTTGATGAAAGGGAGAAAAATTAATAAAAACAAGATGTAAAATTAAAATTTGGAATATAAACTGTTAAAAACCGATTATAGAGCAATAAGCCATAATAGTTGGTGTAAGGTCTTGTTTAAAAAGCAACCTAGAGCCTCCACTATTCAGTGCTAGAGCGTACTTAAGGGTCATCTACCAAATTCGACCTTGCACAATAATTATGCTTTGTATATTTTTTTGTTTCCCTACGTCCTCACGTTTAAGTTCACATAACGAAAATTTTATTAGAAATATGAAAGCTCCGCAACATGTAGGTAGCCAAGCGGTCCAAGCGGATTTTGGTTCACGTACTACTCTATAAGCTTCGTCAGTACTGAACTGGGAGACCGCCGAGCGTTGTATCAACAATGACTACCGAAGCAGAGAGACAATGTCAGTCATAGAAGGATAGAAAAGCGAGAGATGGATTTTTATCCGATATTTTAGTGGTAGCAACCGAATTTCAATAAGGAATTGTACGGTCATAAGTAATTTGAGGATTCTGAGATTTTCATATAGTATTCATAAAGCTTCAAATTAGACTTCTTATCAATTAGTTTTTCCATTTAATCCATATTCAATTCTTTACAAGGGCTCAAACTTTGCTTAATATGTGTAATTACCTCATGATTCGTATTTTTTTCAACTAAATTTGGTTAGCATTTCAAAGTTTTTATTCGATGAGAACTCTAAATTCAACATTAATCTACATGATATATTTTTTCCTTAATTTTCAATACATCCATTATCTCAAAATTCTTTGCCAAAAATACTTCGATATTTTGTCAAATCGCTGCCGATAGATTCCCCTTAATGAGAGCAACGAACATTAACAAGACAAGAAGGATCACTCCAAGCTCCTCCTCTCGTTATGCCTATCTCGCTCGAATATCGGATTCTACTGTATATAAAGCAATTTACATTCACATATTAATAATGGCAATAGCATATCCCAAGTATAAATTGAATAAATGAATTTTATGAATTGCAGAGGTTCAAACAGGTTTGCAGCAATTGGTAAAAAAAATTTATAGATATATTTAAATTATGCCCTAGTATAAGATTGTGAAAAACTTTTCCAGTCAAACACCAATCAATATCCACTAATAAGTTGTGATTATTTATTATTTTCATAATAGTCACAAGAGGGTCCCTAACGGTTAAAAACACATTTGGTATATGAAACATTAACATTGTACGAGTGCGATGTCCAGGAACATTAAATGAGATAGATGGAAGAATTTCGGTGCAGTTAATTTTACCATTGAGAACTTTGTACATGAACATAATAGCAGATAAAGTTCTCCTTTGCTCTAGCAATAAATCTTTGAACTGATATCTCAAATGACTTGATCTAACTCTATTATAGTCCAGCCAGGTACGATATTTCTTATAGTATAAGTATCTGAGGAACTTGTTCTGGACCTTTTCTACCATTTCCAATGCAGATATGTTTTCTGAAAACCAAACAATTGAAACAAATACTCAAGAAGGGGCACAAATATCACTATTTCATTGCGGCTGTATTTTTAGAGCATAAAGCATATTCGACTTCTAAAAACTATGGAGGTCTCAATGTACCTCCTAGTAATATTGTAGAATATGTTAAACAACTAGAAATAATCTTTGTTGAAAATTTTTAAATATCAGTTGTCACGAGAACGTTGGAGCGATCCTTGAGAAATTATATGAAAATTTACTATTTACACATCCTTGTTAAGAGTTTCCTCATAAATATTTCTTAAACCTATATATTAGGCGGCGGTTTTATTTTACAACTAAATTTGCTAACCGAGATATAAAAAATAGATATTCTTCGAAACAATCAATGAAACCTAACATAAAAAAGAATATCTTAAAACATATTTGAAAACCGGCAGGTGTATATTTTATTTCACAACATTTACTTAAATACTGTAGTTACTACATTATTACTTTTCGATGTAACTTTCCTTTTTCCCTTCATTTTTTAATGTTCGTTGATGAAAGATAATCTACGGCAGTGTTGCCACAGGCTCTGAAAATTCCGGGCCAGATTTCAATTCGTTTTTTTTTTCGTGTTAAACTACTCCATTTTAGTCTCGGAACTGATAATTTTGTATCTTCCTTATTTGGGAACAACACTATAGTCATCAAACATTGACCAAACCATAGAGAAATTTCTCTTTGGTCCAAACCCATAGAGAAAAACATATTACTTCTCTATAACACAGTGGACAAGCGGGAAAACGGGCCAGATTTCGAAAAAAAGTGCCAAGGGGCCACTCCGATTTGAAAAAGATCAGATCTGGAAACCTGTGGCAACGCTGAGCGAGGGTCTTTAAGAATCTACAATGCATTCTCAATCAATCTGCTAGCGCGTGCTGCAACACGGATACCCATCCTCAATCCTGTCAATTCAGTCAAGTCAGCCTTTAATAAGCTATAATGACTCGCACGTACGTCGACCGGTAGACGCCCAGTCGGCGAGCATCCGTTACGGATTTTACCGGTTCAACGTGTCTCTGCCAGCGAACGTGCTCAACTGTGAAATGCCGCATTGCTTTCTGTGGAAAACCGTCCGGTCGCTAGGCAACACGATTAACTCTAAAACAGCCCATAATAGTAGATTACGTAACGTGTGTGGTAAGAAGCATTTTACGCACGAATGCGTAATTCCGTGAGAGCGTAATAGTATATTATTATAAGCACTCACTCAGTGTATTCGTCAGTACACTCTCATGAATTAATTATCTCAACCTTCGCCATAAACGTAAATTCCGCTTGAAAGGAAGCGCATTTGGATATCAAAGACGATTTATCCCTTTGTGATGTCTGGAGTCCTTGGAAATCCAGTCCTATCCTACCTCTCCGATTCGATGAGAATATCTTTGACGTTTATAGAAACGCCTGGATTGTAGGAATGTCTGGATTAAAGTATTTCGTCCAAGACTATTTTATAGGGTGACCGGACGAAAACGTAACGGAACCATTATCAACAACTGCAAAAAGGGCAGAGACCTGTCGATTTTTGATCAAAGGGGGAAACTTTTTTCTGTATTTTTGTCTTCGCTATTTTCACCCCCTAGCGGGAATAAGCATCACCTCATAATATTTAAATAACATTAGGGGTTTACTTACATCTTAGCTGAATTGAATTTTCGATGTTATAGTACACCACGCAGTAGTACTCAATAGAAAAGATTGTGTCTAACTTATTTTCTCTATTGCAATGGAATCATTATCTTATAATGAACCCTCTTCCATTATCTTTTTATCGGTTTTTCTACTCGGTCTTTGTTTTGGTAATGCCTCTTTGGTTTCCTTCCTTTTTTTTCAAGTTCTTTTCAATTTTTCCTCTTGTCTAGTTCTTTCTCTACCTAGTTTTCTTTTGAAGGTATTTTGACTTTGGATTTTTTCTTATTTTCTACAGGACTAGCTCATGTGAGAGTTTTTTTAAAAGGGGTTGATATAGATTCAAAAACTAGATCTATTCTTTTTTATAGGTGTTGTGTAATCTATGTTTATTCACAACCATATATGTAATGCTGTCATTACTAACGTCATCGAAGGTAAGAAAGTATCATATTACACACCTTTACTTCCCGCCCTGACTCTCCGCCCTCATCGATCACTTACCGCCCTCACCACCCCCTCTAAAATAATGTGATCGTTAATCTATTTTAGATGAATATTTTTTATATTTAAAATTATAACACAGTGTGTAATATACTATTGCCCACGTCCATACAATAATAAAGGCGTGCGGAAAAGTCCGCTTTTCCGCACTCATCTTAGTGCGGAAAGAGTTACTTTTCCGCACTAGTGCTGAAAAGTAAATTTGTCAAGTTTTTGAGGAGTACACTGACATTTGAATATTTAAAATATATATTTGTAATATTGTAGTTTACCAAATGACTGAATAATTAATAAATTTATTATAATTCTGCTATAATTTTCAATAAAAAAAAACTTATTTTTCAATCATTTTTTAATGACCTTGGTATAAGCCTCATCGAATGAATGTCAAATAATAATAATTAATTTGTTGATATGTATTTAATAGGAAATGTTTCTTTATGTTAACTTATGTTCGGCAATCTGCAATAGCGTGCGTAAAAGTATCACTTTCCGCACTAGTTAGGTAAACTACTATTAAAATTCAGTTCACCGGTAATGAATTTGCATGTTGAATTAGGTTTAATTACACTCTGTCTATTTTAAACTAGGAGGCTAGTTGATGATTAAAGTCGAATTTTTGTGAAATGATGCTGGTGCTTGGAAAAGTTTTCGTTGCTTAGAAAATGTAAACACTCACCGTATCTAATATTTTTTCCGGCAGGTATATTTCCATTGGGTTCTAATCGATCTAAAAACTCGTCACTGTAACCATTGTACGGTAACTTCCCGTGGTGGTTATGCTCTTCCGCTTCTTCCTTCGAAACCGCTAGAAATAAAAATTGAATAATTAGTAAATGGTTTAAAAAATTTAACAACAAAAATTACTAGGTGACTGGGACAATAGAGACATTTTGATGAAATAGTACTTTATAATATGAGGGAGAAAAATGCAAGAGGTGCAGAGGTGCAATTTGAAGCCCGAAGGCTACAATGCACCAAGGACAAAATAGCATCTCTCCCGAATGGTATATACTATTTTTTCCACGGTCTCATTAACTTAAAAACACATATTTTGTCATTATGAAGTAAGTAGCACCAGAATTATTGTATTCGGATTTGAGCATTTATTTAGTAGTCGTTGAGTTATTGTTATAATGTGATGCCTTTTGGTCAATATAATAAGTTAACAATAATATTTAAATGAAAGACATAAATTCCCTTGAAGCTAATTTCAATAAATCATAAGAACGTTGAATCGTTACATAAATAGAAGTAGGAAGGTCGCACGTACGAAGTCAAGTTCAGAGCGTGAAATAAACACAAATAGTATTATTTATATTTACTTATGATGAACTTTACTTGTCGTATAAATATGCAAACGATAGTGTTTTAAGAACCACTATTAATATTAATGTGAATGTTAGAATATTAATATCACAATTCATAAGTAATAAGTAGTATAATGTATAGTAGTAAGTTTAAGTAATAAATAGAACGTATCCCAGTGCTACAGGTAGTTGTTTATTCCTGTAAGATGACCCTCCGAGTGACCGGCAACACCATCAGTTGAGAGGCCGATCCACATCGAGTACCACCCCGTAACAACCACATTACATGGCCATCCTACCAGGAATAGAATTCTGTGAAACATGGGTGGTAAAGCGACAAAACAAGAGGCCTAGGAAAATGGTGTGGTCAACAGTAATTTTATAGTTCAAGAAGAGGAAATGAAAGCAGATCTGGAGGTGAAGACTCTCATCTACATCAATGTGGTTGTTTTGGTACTACAATTTGTATGGTCCGTATACAAAGCGTACAGAAGACAAATAAAGAGGGAGATAAGAAGAAATTTACAGCAAAGCACATTGAATATTTAGGATTGGTGAGATATATATTTTTTTGTATATTCTGTTTTGTGTTATATTTTATTTAAATTTCCTTTTATTGATAATGAATCAATCAATTTTAAATGTCCTCGAGTGATGGAAATGCAATAACGTGGGATCAATTTGAGATTAGATTGAATTTAATTTTAGAAGATATACGTAAGAATAGTAAGCGAGTGTTCAAAAAGGAGGTTCCTAAAAGTTCAGAAAGTCATATAGATATAATAAATAAGTTGTGTGATTCATTTAATAATTTCTCTAGTTTAATAAATGAGAATTATACAAAATGAACATGAAAAGCTGTCAACTTAAGGTGCTTGTTTGGTTTAGTTTAAAGTTTGTTTAGTGCACAATGAATAATAATTGTGAAGAGCTCCACAATCTCTGCAAATATTGCAACAAGCAATTTGAAAATTGTACAAATGTAACATTTAATTTAAATGTCAATAAATAATTTCAATGTTATCTTTTTTTGCATGAAAAACGTTCTCCATAATGTAAACTCTCTTGGGAGCATTATACTCCCTTGGGAATAATTTCTACTCCACACCAAGGTGCTGAAGACTATTATTATTGACCGAGCACCAAGAATATCCCGCGAGAGGCTTTGCCCGAGCGTAATAATGTGCGAGGTTTATAAATGTCTTCAACAACATGGTGTATATAACATTTTTTCACTACTAGCCAATTTAGGACAAAAATTGAAAATAATTCACAAACGCACCACGAGAAGCGTTTACCCCGTCGTATGACTGACAAGTACACTGTCAGTTTTAATTATATTATGAACGTACTCGTTATGTCATCAGTCATTTTTGTTTGAGCGCGAATTTTAAACTAATGGCATTTTTATTCAAATAACTTTATCTTGATAGCTAATTTCAAGCAACAAATATGTTAAAGACAATCTCCTGGGTATAGAAAATTATGTTGCACAATTTTTTGTTGAACTACTATCCCTGAATTCTCAAAATATTTTTATTCGTAAAAAATTAAATGTTTGTTAGAAACATACTATTTTAGAAGGTTCGAATTGCTAATTTTTCAAAAAAAGTGATCATTCTTTCAAAAAAGCTTAGCCGGATTCAGCTAGAGGTTTGGGGGTGTCTATAGCCCCGCAGGGTGTCTGAATTAGTCATACAACTGTGCATTTTTTTATGTATTGTGCAAGAAAATTGGAATAAAATAACAAAAAATTGGCAAAAATAATCAAAAATGGCTATTTTGTATATTTGGACAAAAATATTGTTTCTTACACTGAGAAATAACAAATTTAAAAGAAAGATTATTTAAAAAAATTGTTATTTCAAACGAATTTAAAAAATGATTATCTATTTATAACAAAATTTGCGAAGTTAAGTTCATTTACCAAAAAATAAACACAGCTTTATAAGGGTGAACTGTTTTTTCACATTTTTTTGTATAGATACATTTAAATATTCCATTTATTTTTGTTTTAAAATCCTTCATACTCCCAGCTTTGGTTTTCTAACCCAAAACTTTCACGTCCTTTATCTGGAAAACAAGCTAATTTAAAATCTAAAAAACCATAACTTTTTATTTCAAAAATAATATTTCCAGCACAAGAGAAAAAGGAAACGGTACCTAAGCTCTTAGCGTTGACCTAATTTTCAAAACATATTAAACCATTCACTAAGACGTGTATTTAATGAGAAAAAAAGCGAAGCACTAAAAACTTCAAATGCCATTAACTTTCGTCTTTGGATCATTCGGTTCAAGTCGAAAAGAAAATTCAACAGTATGCTACCTTCCAAGACATTTCGTTTTTACTTATGCCAACATGATTGATTTAATACCAAAAACAACAGCAGGTAGTCGTTAATCCGATAAAAATAGCAGTTTCGTACTCAAAAAGAAGCAAAAAGATAATTATTTCAAATAGTATTATTATTTTACAATTGAAATATTTGAAACAAAATTTTCAATCTATTTAATAAAACTATTATAGTCTTGTGCTTTTAAAGTTGAAAGTTGACCAACATATTTATGAATATTTCATTCTGATTGCGTGAATGACTGATGACTCACCGAAATATTGTGAAATATTCTTTACCCACCCTTAAATTAACAATAACCTACTTAAAATGGATAAAATATGAGAACATAAATAAAAAAAATTCCCCTTTTATAGTTGTTATGCTACAAAAGTTTTTTCACAAAAATACGAGTTCTGGCACTGAAAAGAAGAATTATTTTACATCTGGAGCCGGTGTCAAAATTCTCGCAGCTTCTCGGTCGCTATCACCAACTTTTCGTCCGTCTCTGTACTAGGTGGGATCGATAACGGGGTCACAGGACTCAGCCGAGACTATCCCGGAGTCTACATGTAGGTCATATTCAAAGACAGTGCTGTTATTTTGGGTCAGGTAGATATTGTTTAAAAAAAGTTCAAAGAGAATCAATGTTTATTATTGAAAATAGCTTTTTGTAGGTATAGGATTTCAATGTTTTCTCATGGTAAAACGTCTAATTGTTACTATTTGTTGAAATAATTTACATTGAAATAACTATTTTTGTGTATCCCTTTTGTTTAAGTTATAATGTACGACTATGACTTGTCGTCTAATCTGAGTGATCCGATAGCGGAAAGTCTGGAATTCGCCGGTATTTTCCAGATGTGGGTGTTGTCGTCACAACGTCATATCCAGCCACGAATGGGGCTTGTCCAACAAGTAAACAAAACCGGTTAGGAAGCATAAGGCGAAGTTATATTATTCATAGGAGAAATTTTACATTTTATTAACGGAAAGGGATAGCATATTGAAAATTGAAATGTTACAAATGAAAACTAAAAATTTACACGATGGGTGTTACGAATAGAGCGAAATCCAAGTCACCCTAGACTTCCGTGATTTTAGGAAGGATGAAATTTTTAGGATCGGTAGTATAACATAAACTTAGATACGAATGGATACTCGATAAGCTGAAACCGGGGCCTCTTACAGGAAGCAGGTATCAAAGGTGGAATAAAACCAAAGTAACTTACGTTAAAGTAGGAGCTTGGACTATAAAGATGATGATGGAAAAGTGTATAGAAAATGCAGCGCAATATCTATCTCGCTCGGTCTCTGATGCTACTCCATTTGGGATTTTTAGGTTCCATCCATAGTTAATGAATAAGAGAGGTTTTAAAACATATGGAAGAAACTGGTACAAAGACTGTGCGCAGCCTGTAGCGCAGGGCGCTTTGCAGCAACTAACTGAACTAACAAACCTCGCCTCCCTATAAACAAAACTTTACATATTTAGTTTTAGTATTATTTTAATTTGAGGTTATTTGTTGTCATTTGTTAATTTATTTTTATTCAATCCACTCATTGGCCTTTCTGCAAAGAAACTAATTATCTTTATCATTGGTACCTACTATTATCACAGCATTTATCATCACTTATCATAGGTAAGTTAAAAAAATAGATTTTTAACCCTAACCATTTGAGGTTGGGCTTTCGTAATGGAAACATTGTTTGTCATTTTATCGTTTTTTTGCAGACAAGAACGAAGGATTACCAAAAATTTGTGACTTTCTTTGCACTTCCTTTTTAAACTTCAGAATACAATTTCCATCCCAATTCAGATTCAGGTATTGACTGTTTTTGTATGTTATTTTGGATATCATATTGTATGAAAGATGTTGAATTAATAATATTATATTTTCTCACTTGCAAAGGTAACTCCCTATAAATATTAAAGTGCAAAATCATTCAATTGCAAATTTTGTACAATATTACGCGTATGCTGAAAGCTTTAAAATTCGAAAAGCGAGCGTCTTGAGTGCTAGTTCGTACCAGTAGCTAAGGTAGGCGCTAGTGGTAACTTTGTGCCACAAATAACTACACGTTTAACATCTATCTTATTTATTACTCTATGGTTCCATCCAAGCAAAATACCGTGTGTCTTTTGTAGTTTAAAGGTACGAGCGGAGTTGAAAGTGTACAGGATGGACTGCCTTTTGCAGTGAACTATTCAATTGATATAACAGTATTTATTAAAAATAAAATGCCGCAAATATGTTCGGTACATGGATGTAGGAGTAAATATTTGCACGAATATTTTTTTTCTGATTCCTGTTTGGTGGGATTAAAGTACCTTGCGAATATTTTGTTTTTACAAAATTTCAGGCGAGTACTTTCAAAGACAAGAGATCTACTTTGTAAAATTTCTTTGAACCTAATATATTAAAATTGATAGCCAAGCGGCTATAAAAGCAATCAGTTCCAGGTAGATGAATTCCAAACTTGTTTGGGACTGCTTGGAGACGCCTGGGTACCGGGCCACTTAGATCACAAGGGCAATGAAAAGAAAGACTCACTAGCCCGTGAAGGGGCGCGTTTTGATTCCAGCGGGCCAGAACATTTCTGTGACATAAAGAAAGCGCAGCAAAACACAAATAGCAGTACTTGGACAAAAAAGCAGTATCGAGAATGATGAAACAAGGCGCCAAAAATGGGGCAGACCAAAGAGCTCATCAAAAAACCCTCGCCAAAATTCATGGAGATTCTACTGATCTAGAATAGGATAACAAACAGGATCCTGGTTGGGCTTTTGACGCATCATCGCACACAACCATATGTAGATGAGGAAACCTCAGTACACATAATATGCTACTGCTAAGACTAGGCTGAGGTTTTCAATGATAGGGGAGGATCACAACCCCTCCCAGTACATGGAGAACCTGAGATTTGCCATTCGAAGTATAGTAATAAGGACAAGGAAATCTAGAATAACAGGAGGGCACACACAATAGATCTGCAAAGGTCGTAGTGGAGAGGCTCATAGAAGCACCCAAGCCCCATATTTATCTTATATTGAAATTGATAACGTAATATATTCGATACCATCGCAACAAACCCTTTTATTTGACATGTCATACAGTACAATTAGACTGTGAGCCCACGGGGGAAAAAAGTGTCGCAATTTGAAACAGCCCCAAACCCATTCAGAACGATAGTTTATCATGCCACCATCGGTTCCAGCACTATGGCGTTCATTTTCTCTTGTGCAGAAAAGCGCAGTGGAAAACTGAACATTTTATTTATGAAACTGTACGCCGCTTGTTACATTTGATAGTAGAATCATAGGAGATCGTTCTGAATGGGTTTGCTGCTGTTTCAAATCGCGACACTTTTTCCCCATGGGCTCATAGTCCAAATTTTGAAAAATATAGATTAATAATTTAAGGCAGAACCCTAGATGCAGTGCTAGATTTCACCAACGCTGCGCTGTAGTCTAATATCGTTTCGCCAATACCTGCATCTATAAATTTTATTTAAAAAATAAGTACAAAAAGCAGGACAAGTAAATTTCCTACAACTTTTCACATTTTCAAAAGCGCAGTTATTCCAAATAATGTTCGAACACTAAACTAAAAAGACGACATAACAATCTCGGAAAACTTTCCAGGCAACATGTCTCTATTTCGACCTCTTCCGAGGACTTTTTCCATAATCGATAATACTATCCACAAATCTCTGCTATATTCGATTTAGTAGCAATTTGCAAATAAACAAGATACTCCAAATGGTGCATATAATAAAACACTAACCCCAAAGCCCCAAAGTGAAATTTATTACTATTAGAAACGACCCTTAGAAAATCCTTTTCGAATGTCGGTCATGCTTATATGATGGCAAGTACGGTAAAAAGACCAGTGGCGTAGAAAAAATTTCGATATACTAAATAAAAAAAATGTTTTCAATGAAATACTGAATTTTATTATCCAAATATATACAGACTATTAGAAGATAGTGAAACATCCAATTACTGACACTTTCATCTATTTTTTAAACAAACACTAGCAACACGTTAATCGCCCAAATGGAGATTGAAAAAAAGTTTCTACAGGCACAAGCAAAAATATTGATTCAGTTAATAAATATTACATAATAATGTCCTGTCTTTGTATTTTTTTATTATATCACCTAAAAACAAGAAAAAATGACACTTTGCAAATGAAGCCCGTCGTTTGGGTTTCGGAGCCTTTACTAGCTGGGCTCCCCAAAACCCAAATAACAGATTTCAAAAATACATGCTTCAAGCTTTATTCGGGTTTTTGTTTCTGGACAGTCCATAAACCAATCTGGAATTGCGCAGAACTAGATGCGTACTTTATTCAGTTCTGAAAACTATTTTCGGACCGTTTAAAATTGAACGAAGATTGAATAAACCCGAACATCCCGCATGGTCTATAGAACTGAACTAACCTTACTAAATTGAGATTTGAAGTTAACTCATAATCCGAAAATCGTCCTAGCTCGAGACTGGGAACTAGTTCGAAAACCATCCAAGAACAGCTCTTAAATAAACCCGAACGCCAAACTGCGGGTAACAGAACCATCCTGTTGAAACCCGAAAAAGCCAATTTCGACTGCGCAAGCTCCGGACAGTCTTGGAACAGTAATTGCATGAACCCGAATAAAGCTTTAGCTTGTTTGTTATGAGGGTGAATGATATGTTATTCGTGCCGTGTAAGGTTCAGTCGATATTTATACCTATGATGACGATTTCTGATGATTCAGAGTATAAGAATTTTGTTTTAATACTCCAGGCTTTTTCTTAGACTCACTAAAATCCGGTTTTATGAAAAAGACAATACAAAAATTCACAGGCTCATCCATTAGGAGGGTCTCCCAGGCCCTTCTTAAATATACCACATATATTGCAGAGTAATTTGAAGCTCAATAACCATCCTACATACGTGTTTTAGAGCCTGGTTGACCACAAGCCCTGAAACCCAAACGTAAGGTGTTATGGCCATTAACGTGTTAAATGGTTTGGTCCTGTTGGAACAGGTGATGAAATTTGTACCTGTGGAGAGTTGCGTAGTTTTATAACCATAAATCTTCTGTTTTAAGCCCTCCAGTGTCTTTGACTTCGCAAAATTAGAGCTGAAAACGTAACCTTCTTCGTAAGTCAAATTTCGTATGAATATAAAATGAAACCATAGGTGGTAACCGAATAAATACCACCCCTCAATAAATCTTACTTCATCATAAATCCTACATAACGAACGCTTACCCCTCTTAATTTGAATTTCTCGCTGGATTTTAAAACATTAATAAAGACGGTTTTTCGAGTGTACGGAATATTAGATTAATGTCTGTTGCTCTTCCTGTGGTAATCCATGCGTTGAATGAAGTTATTTTAGGCAAATATTATTATACTTAAGTAATTAATCTTCATCCATTTGTTGTTGAAAACATTTGTGTGCTTTGATTTAACATAAGTACGTCAGAAAAGCGATAGACAAGAAGATTTTTTCACTGGTATTTTGTACATTACATGATAAAGTTTATTTCAACAAATACAAAAAATTAAGTAGTGAATTGATCACAGTTAACGATGACCATCAGTAACTTGCTGCAGTTACCTACTAGTGAATTATTGTAAGAGATATCGTCAATTTTGTGTACTGCTCTGTAATATCCGATAAACAGCTGTTAGTTAGGGGATTATTAAAAATCTATGCACTTGTTAAAATAAACTATAGCTTTAGGGGATAAATGAACAACCCTTCAAAAGAAGCCCTTGCAGTATTTCTAGACAGGTGTTTAACATCGAAGTAATCCATAAACAAATCCCTCAGAAAGAGACAAATTGTATACGTTCTTTTACCAATTTTGTGGAATCTTATTTTGGATCTGCAGGTTAAATGGTCAAGGCATATGAACGCAGGGCTTTACAGACAGCATAGTGATTGTCATATGTCATGAATGCCTTACAATAGGACTCTGATTCGGGAAGATTCTTGCTTAAAAAAGACTTTTCAGCTAATCCAAAGAATGCCAAACTAGTTGCTTTTACCAATAGCAAAGTTCTCCCGCAAGATATAGTGTTCTGTTCAGAAAAGAACTAGAAATATCTTATATATATATAAGCCTTTACATTTCCGTAGAAATGATTAGCGAACCATCTTGGAGCTCTTAGATTCCTTTATTGCGGTGAATCACTCCGCCTTGTTATCGGAGATATCTTCTTCTTCATAGTTTTCTGTTTTTTTTGCCTTGTCTACAATTTCTCTCCACTTCTTTCTGTCCTGGCACAGTTTATTCCAGTTTCTAATATCAAGAGTTCTAATGTCTTCGATATTTGATTCCCCCATTTTTCTTTTGGCCTTCCCCTTGGTCTTGTTGTTTGTGGTGTCCATGTAGTGATTTTTCTTATTAGCTCCTCTGGTTGTCTGCGGTGAATGTGTCCCCACCACCGCAGACTTTGGGCTTTAATTACATTAACGATATCTTCTCCTAGAATATCTTCAATATCATTATTTTATAGGCTCCTGTACTGATCGGTGTCTATTCTTTATGAATTAACTCTATATCATCTGCATATGCTACTACCTGCGTCGAAGCTTGCGCAATTGTTCGACTTATTTCAGTCTGCCTCACTGCTACGTCTAAAGCAATGTTGAAGAGTGTGGTGGATAGGGCGTATCCTTGTCTTACTCCTGTTTCAATCGAGATTTATTCCGTGACTCCTTCTCTTGTTATTACTCTTGCCTTTGATTGTTCCATAGACATTTTTGTTAATCTGATCAGCTTTGATGGTATTGCCAACTCTTTCATATCCTGTAATAGTTTACTTCGGGAGACACTGTCAAATGCTTGTTTGAAATCTATAAATTTTACATGTAAGTCAATACCATGCTCGTAGCATTTTTCTATTGTCTGTGTTACAATGTGTATTGCATCTGTGGTCGACCTATTTTCCCGAAATCCATGTTGGTATTGTCCAATTGTTCTTTCAGCGCATCTTGCTAACTTTCGTCGTATAAGTGTTGTGAGTGATTTGTAAGTTGTGTTGAGCAGTGTTATACATCTATAGCTTTGGCATTTTGTTGGATCTCCTTTCTTTAGTATTGGTGTTATCCAGCTTTCTCTCCATTCCATAGGCATATCTTCTTCAACCCATATTACAGTTATTAACTTGTAGATTGTTTTAAGCAATTTTTTCCCTCCAGTCTTTATTGATTCGTTCACGATCTGATCAGGACCTGGGGCTCTTTTTTGTGTCAGTTGGTTAATTATTTCTTTGAATTTTTCATATGTTGGGGGTTCTTCCTCTTCTCCCTCACGGCTCTCGTTTGTATCCTCTATATTTTCTTCCCTGCTTTTGAACATCTCTTCAAAGTAATGTGTCCAGTCTTTTTTTTTCTATTTTTGCAGGTACTTTATATCTTTTATTTTGTGATTTTATGTATCCGAATAGTCTTCCACTGTCCCTGCAATTCCTCTCCAGATCTTCCATTTGCATGTCAATCCATTGACTTTTTTTGTTTATACAGCATTTATTTGTTTCCTTCTTCAATTTCTTATATGTTTGTTGATCTTCTTCCCTTTTTGTTTTTAGCCAGTTCAATCTTGCATGATTCTTTGCCCTAACTTTATTATCACATTCCTCATCATACCATTCCTTGCTTGCTTTAAATATATATATAAATATATAGAAATATCTTAAGAACTTAAATAGTGGCAGTGACACTTGTTCCAAACTGAACTGGAGGACACTTTAGAAACATTTACTACCAGAGCAACTAGGCTTTTCTTGCAATGCAGAAGAGCCATGGGAAAACCTCGGAAATACTCCCAAAATGATTTATAGACTTTACAGAACTGTGATAAGTCTAACAATCACCTATGGAACGATAGTTTGGAGGAGGACAACAGTGTCTTTTGCAGTGAACATATTAACTGCAATCCAAAGACAAGCTCTCTCTTTGGTATTACCAAGGCAATGGACAGTTCAGGGACATCATCAATAGAAGTCCTTGTTTGTCTTCCTCGTTTGAAGCTTTTTGCATGTTTTGCAAGGGCGTAGGAGATTCTCAGTCTGAAATCGGGAGGCATATTCAAGAAGGACCGTAGAGATACTACATATGGGGGCAACAATTTCAAATGAGCTTGGATATCATGCCACCAGAGAGCATAATCACTAATCGAGTAAATATTTCAGGTAGGTAATGCAGGAGACATCATTAGGTTTCTAAAACAAAACCATGGCACTGGAGCTGGTATAAACGGGCCTAGAAGAAAATACTCTCTAGTCTTTGTTGATGTATGTGAAGCAGAAACTGTAAATAATCCTCGAATAGACTGGTAAGAGACAACACTTGTGGGCCATTTAGCTAAACAAAGGATTGTAAAAGAGAAATTCCGGAACTGGCTAAACAAACAATACCAATTGACAGTTGACAGAAGGTTACGATCACAGTAGAAAGAATTGGAAATGGTACAAAGATTTGATTCAAGTACCTGGTTTGTTAAGCACAACCAAAACGAATGAATAAAAAAACCCTCAAAGCAAGTAGACATTATATATGAAGTTGTTCGAAAAAAAGAACTTGGAAATTCGTCCCTAACGTATATAAATAAAGATGAGAGTTGAAATATATTCGATATATATGAAATTCTTGAAAATAATACGGAAAAGTACACCACAGCGTCAGTTATTACTTTTTATGTGACATTTTTATTGAACTGTATGAAAATATTACGACGAAAATCGAAAAGAAAAAAAGAAAAATGCAATGCATCACAAGCAGGTGGTTAATACATGAAAATTTAATATGTTCATGTTTTCTTATAAAAAAAACGACTATTTTAAATAACAGTACTGATATAAACGATAATATTATTCCGATGAGCCATATTTTTCCCAATAAGTCAATTAATTTTAATTTATTTACAATCTATATTTATCCAGAATGCGATTTAATTCAATATTATCATTCACACTCAGTAATAGCTATTTATGTAACAAATATTGGACGAGCGTGCGAGGCCAGTCCAATAAAGATCAATTATGTATTGGTTACAAACAAAGATTTATGTTTGACTGTTAAAATTGTCACAATCCAACAAAAGGATATATTATTTTATATTGTTCTGT
>CAJUYG010001620.1:35214-60079 GCA_910591675.1 Galerucella calmariensis | reverse complement strand
CATATGCCACTAATTATATGTAAATTGGCTGTTAATGTGGGATACACAAATTCCAATTTAGACATTACCTATAAACAAAGGAAACGTTATAGTTGGGTGGTCGGAGTGTTTTGATTAAAAAGTCGTTTTAAGCACAGAGTTCACCAGCAAACAAGAAGCGAATATGTTCATCCTTTTTTCTACTAGCGTGCGGAAAAGTCCACTTTTCTGCACTCATTTTAGTGCGAAAAAGAGTCACTAGTGCGGAAAAGTAAATTTGTCAAGTTTTTGGGGAGTATAGTGACATTTGAATATTTAAAATATATATTATATAAATATAATATAAAATAAATAAATAAATAAATATAAATTAATAAATTTATTATTGTTCTGCTATAATTTTTAACAAAAAAAAACCTATTTTTCAATCATTTTTTAATGGCCCTGGAATAAGCCTCATCAAATGAATGTCAAATAATAATAACTAATTTGTTGATATGTATTTAATAAGAAATATTTCTTTATGTTAACTTTTGGTTTTTTCCCGCATGTTAGTAGAAAAAATAGTGTAGCTAACACGTGCGTAAAGTGACTTTTCCGCACGCGAATGCGGGCCATCTGCAATAGCGTGCAGAAAAGTATCACTTTCCGCACTAATTAGGTAAACTACTATTTTAATATGCGCATGTCTGAAAGGCCATATCGCTAATATTTAAAAACTCCTTTATCAGCTAATTTATCTGTCAACGTCAGTCTGTCAAAATGATAAATTTGTGTTATCATTACATCAAAGAGATTGCGTCGGTGTTTGCTTTTTTGTGGTCACTACTGGTTGACGATCTCTTGGGTGAACTATCTAGTCAGGGGATAGATGTGCAGGGATATGCTGATGATATAGTGATAATTATTAGAGGCCTATTTGAAGATATAATTTCTAATATCCTCCAAATGGCCCTAAACATAGTGCACAGGTGGTGCGAGAGGGAACAGATGTCTGTGAACCCCCTTAAAACCGTAATTATTCCTTTCACAAGTAGAAAAAAAAAATTACAGCGACTCCGTCAGCCAATTTTAGGCGACGTGAGCATTCCTTTTGCGACGGAGGTGAAATATCTAGGAGTAATCTTAGATAAACAACTCACCTGGAACGCCCACTTGGAAAGAGTTAATAACAAAGCCAGACTATGCCTCTGGAATCTCAGAAGGGTATGTGGAAAATCTTGGGGTATGAACCCCAAACAGATTTACTGGATTTACCAAACAATGGTCACGTATGGCTCAGCAGTCTGGAGGACCAAAGCTCTGCAAAAGACAGCTAAAGCAAAGCTGCAGGGCTTGCAGCTAACAGCATGCCTGGCCATTACCGCAGCAATGTCTTCCACACCAACGGCGGCTATTGAACCCCTTCTGCAACTAACTCCTCTCCACATTCATTTGGAGAAGGATTCCAGGAGGGCGGCTCATAAAATGGAGTGGAGAGGCAAATGGAGAGACTTTGAGGGATCACTCAGGATTGATGAGTGTAATAAAAAATCACCACATTCTGGGGATGCCCTCGGATCTTTCTGTCACAAAACTTCACGTGGACAAGCCCTTTAAGGTCCTCATTCCCACGAGAGACCAATGGTATAGCGAAGAAATCTCCTTCCTAGAAAACGGACTACGTGATTTACTATAATGGATCTAAAACCGGAAACGGGGCTGGAGCGACGGTCTTTAGCAGGAAACCCTGAGTTGAAATCACAGCCAAATCTGGGCAGGTATGCTACCATCTTTCAAGCTGAAGTATACGCCATTGAGCTGGCTGCAAGAGAGCTGACGAATCAACCTGTTGCAAAAAAGAACATACACATCCTGTCAGATAGCCAGGATGCTCTTAAAGCACTGAGCTCGAACAGGATAAAATCTAAGATGGTATATAACTGTCTACAATCCCTTGAAATACTTGGCAAGGAAAACAGAGTCATCAACTTTTCGTCAATGGTAAGCGAAAAAGCCTACTTTTCAATGTGATTGTATTGGAAAAAACATACTACCCATTCTTGTCAGATTATATTGTATTTCAATTTATTTCATGAACACCTTGTATGTTTGATGCTTTCTTCAACAAATTGAGAACTGTAACACAGTATACTGTGACTATAATTTCCACATTCCAGCTCATCAATCAGTTAATTTTCACCCTCTTTGATAGGTACTTTTGGTTATATATTTTTATTGAGAACATTTTAAGAAAATAGTAGGTATGTTATAAAAATCAACGATTCAAAAAAATCTGTTCATTAGCGAAGCAGATTTTTAAGGAATAAAAACCATTAAAAGCAATTGTCTGAATTGTGCTCATTGTGCCTTATCCACTAATGGTTTCGCTGCATTACTCCACGCGAATGAACAACACCTCCTTTTGCGAGCTGAGCATAGAGCTGGAAACGTTATTCCTTGTTATATAGGGGGATTGTAATCAATATTTGACATTTGATGAAAAGGACACAAGGTCTTTCAAGCATTTTCTTTATATTTCTGCATTATTGAGCTAAACGTTCACGCAATTCTATATTGACTTGAATTTGGTGAATATTTCGTTTTTGGAACGGCTATGTCCCAATAATCGAAAATAACATTATTGTTTGTTTTAAATATTAAACATCAAGATGAGTTTAATATGAGCTTGAACCAATTTTCATAGCGCTTCTGCTACATTCAAAACATGTATTTTGAATGCATTAATTGGTTCTCGAAATATAAATAGGAACGAATCAATAAACCAGAGTCGGTTCGTTATGGAATGAGTAGGGTGTTCAACAAATAGTTATCGCAGAATAATGTTTACTGTCAAAAATGTTAAATTGCCAAGCAACAAACTATTATCCTTTTTTCTTATTCTTTTGGGTATCAAACCACATTAATGTTTTTTATTTTTTATTTCCACGTTTCGGTAGCGTTCCAGCTACCGTTGTCAAGATTAACTAGTAACAAAAATTAATGAAATAATTTTTGGTCCCTATCTGACACAACGAAAAAATATAACAACTAGACAATCAATAATATTTTGAAGTTTACGACTACAAAACTTTGTTGTCAAATTTTATTAAGGTCCATTCATAGTAGATCACACCTCTGGTAAAATGTGGAATAATAGTAGTTTGTGCAACTAGTGTGGATATGGACAATCCACACGAGTCGAACAGTATATTTTTTCTACGACCCATTCAAGAAAAAATCTAGAAAATAAACATTTGAATAAACTGTAAAATAAATATCACTTGAAATTGAAAATTTTCAACAATTTTATTCATAATAGTACCAATTCAATTTTATGTTTTCACTAATTTTTTGTGATAAATGTACAGTTCTTAAATGTACAATTTTTATAACATTACGGTTTCCCTTTTTAAATATGCGATGCTGTTATAAATAGATGTTGCCCGTCGGACTCCCGCACGAAGGGTACAGTATCTTTATTTATAAGAATGAATATTCTGCTAAATATTTCAAGCGTCTGCCTGTTGTAGTTATCAATATTGAGCAGAATAATTATTTTAAAATAAAATTAACAATTGAAAAAAAAATTTCTTTATTCGGAATTGAACCTGCGGCCTACCGCATGAGAGTCTGGTGTGTTGACCACTCGGCTACAGAGACTTATTATCGGCGAACCTCAGAAGTAGTACATAGTGTCATAAGAACTAACGTCAATCGGTAGGCACTCAAATACCCATTTTATTCTGTTTTTAGTATTTGTTATTAATTTATAAAGTTTATTTCATTCAAGTTTATTTTTATAAACAAATATTCTTGATCCAGTGCTTCTGGGAGAGACTTCTTTTGACAAGTTATTTTGACGTTTCTTTAAATTGAAAAAAAGATGAGTGACGAGTACTAAACGCGAATGCTGATTGGTGGTTTTCATATACGTTCTAGGATGTATATGAAATCATATACGTTCAGTTAACCGATATGGCCTACATTTCCATTCTCTAAACTGTGCAGGAAATGGATAATATACATGTGGGTGTAGAAAAAATATTTTATTTTATGACATTCTAACGATATCATAGTCTACTAAAAATGGAATCCAGTGAAGTGCACGTTCCAGGAACGGTTTTTATTGGAATAGCCCTTTTTTTCGCTTATTTTGGAATTGTTGTTAATAAAACGCGTTTGTTGTTACTTTTTTGTGTATGATTATTTTTGTTTTCGAAATATGTATGACTCAGTTTGGTGATTTTGTGTATTGAAGTGTGTATCGATTAACAACTATTCCAATGATAAATCATAAGAAAACCTGGATAAAATTTTATGATGCTATCCTGATAACGCAGGTAATTGATAATTGGAAATTTCTCTTTCTAACATTGGTAACCAAATTTGACTACATTCGGCTGAAATTCTAGCTACACATTTATCTGAATTTAGTTGTATTAAAGCACTTTCTTCAAAAAATTGCATATATCAGATATCTTGTGAATGCGACAAATTCTATTTAGGTGAAACATCTAGACCATTGAAAGTCCGAATAAGTGAACATAAAAAATACATCAAAGATAGGGAGTTCTTTAAGTCAGGTATTTGTAAACATGCTTGGGAAGAGGGGCATAAAATTCAATGGGATTCGACAAAAATAATATTGAAGGAGCCCAATAATAAAAGACGAGAAATTGAAGAAAGTGCTTTATTACAACTAAATTCAGATAAATGTGTAGCTAGTATTTCAGCCGAATGTAGTCAAATTTGGTTACCTACCAATGTTAGAAAGAGAAATTTCCAATTATCAATTACCTGCGTTATCAGGATATCATCATAAGTTTTTATCCAGGTTTTCTTATGATTTATCATAGGAATAGTTGTTAATCGATACACACTTCAATACACAAAATCACCAAACTGAGTTATCCATGTTTTGAAAACAAAAATGATCATACACAAAAAAGTAACAACAAACGCGTTTTATCAACAACATTTCCAAAATAAGCTATAAAAAAGCGCTATCCCAATAAAAACCGTTCCTGGAACGTGCACTTCACTGGATTCCATTTCTAGTAGACTATCATATCGTTAGAATGTCATAAAATAAAATAATTTATTTCACATTTTACCAGAGGTGTGATCTACTATGAATGGACCTTAATAAAATTTGACAACAAAGTTTTGTAGTCTTAAACTTCAAAATATTATTGATTGTCTAGTTGTCATATTTTTTCGTTGTGTCATATAGGGACCAAAAATTATTTTATTAATTTTTGTTACTAGTTAATCTTGACAACGGTAGCTGGAACGCTACCGAAACGTCGGAATAAAAAATAAAAAAACATTATTGTGGTTTGATTCCCAAAAGAATAAGAAAAAAGAATAAGTAATGCCACAAGGAACTTACAGAAGATAAACTATTATCCCTTTCGAAAAATTTCCCCACAAACTTTTTATATATGACAATGAAATATTTCTTCCATCACTTTCGACCGCATCTAGATATTTTATTTTTTTTATTAAACTTACTATAGTTTGTATTTTCGAACAAATTTCCAAAAGCTTATGGGCGTGTGTTTATTAATACGGATACACAGGCCGATATTTTACGCGATAAGTATAAACCTGCCATAATTATTTTCAGAGCCTTGCCATTTCAACTTGAAACGTTTTGGGATATTATTTTCAATTTCAATGTTCAATTTAATACTATCGTTTCGCACTCCAAGAACATTCACGTGCAAACAAACCCTATACGAGCGTCCTGCACGTGGTATATTGTATGTTTATTGTATATGTAACAGCCAAATGGATTAAATTCGACAAAAAATAAATTAGGGCGTGTCGGGAAAAACGCTTGAACACGTTGATTTGTATTTTTAAATGCGCATTAAAAAAATTATACAGAGTTTGGCAAAAGTCCGGGACCGGACAAATATCGAAGAAAATATATATTTTTTGGAAAAACTTTTTATACCACAAATTGTGAACACCCTGTAAAAAGATATTTAGTACTCAATCGTGTAATACATTTAACGAATGTCCAACTATTCAGATTTAAGAGAAAATTTGCTAGAATCTGTTAAATCAATGAGCTATTAATTTTTTTCGAAATGTTTACATTTTTTAAAAAGTCAGCATAACTCGGAGCCCTCTGTATTCAGGTATAGGAAACCATTATAAAGAAGCATCATATTTTTTAGGAGCAATCAGAAAATGCAATAAAATATAGGGTGTTCCATGAAAAAAATTATAATTTTTATACTCCACACTTTATTGGAACACCCTGTATATTTCAAAATATTTTTAAATTATAGTTTAAGTTGTAGTGAAATTTGTTGTATGAAAAGATCTCTCACAAAATCTATATTTTCTTCGATATTTGTCCGGTCCCGGACTTTTGCCGAACTCTGTATAGGGTGTCATGTGACAGTGGCCAATACCAACTTCAATTGTTACCCACAGTATATTATTATCCATTTTTTGGATTCTTCATAAAATTCTAGACATAATTCGTGCACACTGTCCTATACCTACTTATCTTCAACTGTTTCGGTAATAAAAAGTGTTTTCAGCTTTATTACAGAAATTAACATTAAAAAAAATACAATTATTTCATTTCACAAATTCGCTACATCACACTCAATACTCATGGCTTATTAAGCTCTTGATACTGAGAAGGTAGGTAAGTAAAAACCATCTAGGTGTCGTGCCCTTAGATTCTGAATTGCTATGCAATTCGCAAGTACAGTTCGTTCGGTGAATCTTTTCCCATGTATGAAATTATTCACATACTACTTTTTGTAGTATGTCTCTTTCCTACTCACAGAATCTAAACCCCCGAAATGAAACCGTTTTTTCCATTACAACATAATATAACAAACAGAGAGAGCCATATGATGAATGTCGGCGATAAGTTTAACGCGAATTTGTACGTTGACAGACCAAAGACTTTGTTTACATTTTTATTTCGCATTTTTACTCATTTTTTTACCCCTTGCATATAAATTTAATTAAAAAACAGTTGTTATAACGACTTACTTACACCCGCGTGTTCGAATTATTGTGGTAAGTGAAGATTATTTATCTACTTGTTATTTATTTACTTCGCAATGAAAACTAACCTTAAATTGACATTTCATCACGGTTATGGATAGAATTCCATCCAAATGAATTGTATGAAACATATTTTGCTTGGACTACCGCCATATCAATGTGAATTCAACGCTATTGAATTAGTTTGGGCAAATTGCAAGTCATATTACAATAAATATATTGGTGAAGATAAGTATTCAGATAGCTCTGTTATAAATATGTGGAAAGAGAAGAGAAAGAGAACAATGTCATCAACAAATTTAGGAAAAATGTGTTAGACATACTCATGAAATTATAGAAAAGTGGTATGCCCCAGAGCAAAATATAGTTGATATTAGCATTCAACCAATTACCATAGATATAAAAACTCTGATTCTATGAGGAAAATTAAATGAAATTTATTGTATATATTTATAAGTCTTAAATATACACATTTAAAATATTTATTATTTATTTTCACAGCCAAAAGATTTCTATTTTTCATTGTTGAACCGTATGGGTGGGACGGCCCAATAATAATGGTTGCTAGCCATAACACTTAAAAGGCAATTCTGATTTCCAAAGTTTCTACTGAGGAAATTGTTATTAATTCCAACTCTTATGCAAGTAAATTTGTGGAATAACCCTATAAAACTCTGTAATACTAACAGTTTTTTCAAACTAAAGGTTTAGGTAGCATAACGCTAAATGGCTGTGAAATATTTACAAATATCGAGCTTCAATAATAAATAACGCATACCGTCATTTTAGCCACATCCTAATTGAAACATCAATCTACGACCTACGTGTAATTTAATGTATTGATGTATTGCGTTTGTATATGAATGATGACGCATGGGAAAAGATTCACCGAACCAACTGTATGTGGATGGAGGCTCTTTCGATGCCAAAGAATCTAATTTTTTCTCCCTCCACTATTTTGAGCATTTCCAGGTGCCCATTCAGGCGACAATGTCCCGTTGGGATACTGTTGAAACTCCTTGTGCACTTTCACTTTGACTTATGCATTCATCTCATTTCAACAAGTTGTAGTCACCTAGAAGAATATTTGTTTATCTTAGCAATATTAGATTTTTCCAATGGTTTGATCTTTCCTTCTTTCCGACTTTGCCTATTTCTACCAATATTACATTAGATCTGATGCCGCAAAAGGGTTCCGACTCCCAAAAGGGTGGTTCAATCCCTCTCTTTGCTGGTTCATCTCCTATTTCATTTTTTTCTATTCCAGCGTGCCCTGAAATCTATAGTCATGTGACTATACTGTTATCGCCTAGTTCATTAAGTTTGCCTAGGCATTCACTCACTACTTTGGAACTGATTAAGCACGAACTCAGTACTTCAATGGGTGCTTGACCATCTGACATAACTGTTCTCCTTTGTTGTATATCCTTTGTCGATATTGAACTGGGCACATTTTCGTATGGCGCGAATTTCCGCTAGAAAGATACTTCAAGTTATTCCCAGGTTTTCTGAGTGATTGGTTTCTCTCCCGTACACTCCTATCCCAGTTCCTTATATTGCTTTTTAGCCGTCTGTGTACGATTCAACGGCATTATATCCAAGTGTTTTTTTGAAAATTCATACTTTTTCATCATACCATATTGTGGCATATTCCAGGTTTGCTGATTTCTAAGAAGTGAGGAGGTGTTTTTTCAATGATTCCCTCTACTTGTTCTATGGTGTGTTATACCATCGTCTATTCCATGCCTCAAGAAGTTCCTTGTAAAAAATATTCGTGGATTATTTCATTACTCAAGGTAGCTAGCTCATTCTCTACTCATTGAAAAATTATCTTTCTCCACGACTAAATAATAACGCACATATTATTTTTACATATTTAGCTGCATAATGATATAAATTATTCACACCAGTGAATAATAAAAAGAATTCACTCTCGTAAGCCATTCACATTCTATTATTATCAGAATTCACGCTAAAATAAATAAAAGTAAATAAATCAAATCGTCTCTTTAAAACGTCAAATACCTAAGAACGCAAATCGCTTCTGACAGCGCGTCGTTTGAAACGTCAAAATAATCATAAAATTATAATTTTACGTATTATAAGAGGAAAAAATGGACAACAGTAGCAATAGTGAATATGTACGCCTCCCGGAATTAATCTCATTTATAAATGTACGGGTTCCGATTAAAAATATGAGTTACGTATATTTACTCTTTACATTTTTATAAATATGCTCAATAGCCTAGTGGTGGTTGACTATCGCGCGGACGATCGAGGTTCGATCCTCACTGGAAGTTTTTTCTTTTTAGTCGTGGAGAAAGTATAGTCTTTTACTTGTGTAGAATGACTAATATTCACTTGGATGATTCCAAAACTCACTCGCTGCGCTCGCTCGTTTAGGAAACTTCATCCGCGTGAATAATAGCCATAATTCTGCACTCGTTGAAGAATATACTATTCTCTGTAACAAAATGATTTATGTTCAATATTATGCTTAATTGAATGAAAAAAAAGTTCCACGGTCTCTAAACGCGCTTTTCAAATAACTAATCCTTCTAAATAATACCGATTAAAAATAATAACTGTTAATTCCCAACTCGCTCCGAAAGCTGGATCGCAGTGGTGGGATTTCATAGACCATTGTCATAGAATAGAGTACAAGCCCATGTAGGGTCGTTATCCCCGATAAGTTTATTAGCAAAGCATTTTGTGGTAACCCGCTGAACAGTCTAAAATAACGTTAAAAGCTTTAAAGTAAGACTGGTAATTCTCAAAGCTTTGCCGATCCCTAGATATTATCCGTAAAGGACTTTGAAAACTCGAGAATTCACAATACACACATGCAACTGGATTAATTAATTATCCACAAGTTCGATGGATTTTTAGATACTTTTTTATTTTGTAAAAATATGCTTTAGATAATTGTTACTTTTATTCCACTTTTTGTTACATCTTAGTAGTATGTGGATTCGTTTTTCCAAACTAACATCTCGCTAAAGGTACTGGGGGACTAGTTTTGAAATATTTCACTGGCGAAATTTCCCATATTTCGATTGATTTAGATCAATCCAAGTTTTGAACTTATTTCATGTGTGAAATAAAATTCGAATTCAAAAAATTTCACCAATTTAATTCGAATACTGTTTAGCTGTCGAAACGCTTATTTCACTTGCGAAATGTTGATTTATTTGGGGTTAGAATCATCGAATTTTGTGTTGTGGTTTTGTCAGATACTTTGTATAGTTTTAACATCCATCCTTTTAGTTTGACTGAGTTTTACTACCTTTTCGAACTTTTTAGTTACTCTATACAGGGTGATTCATTAAGAATGTCCAATCTTTGAACTGTAGATTCTAGACCACAAAATATGATGATTCTGCTCAACATGCCTTATGAAAATATTGCTAGTTTCCGAGATACGGGGTATTCAAAGTTTTAATTTAATTTTTGATTTTCGCAATAATTTTTTATGTTTTCACAATTTCTCTTTGAAAATTGGCAATTTTACGTCATAATTTGCACTAAAATTTAACATTGCTAATAAAGGGCGCTAGTTACACTTGTTTGTGTTAATTAAATCAAAGTAAACTTTTTTTGGGCTAAACTTACAACTAAAATAATAAAAAATATTAAAAAGCGTTAAATTCTACAAAAAAAGTTACTCTCCTTTGATTCGTGTAACTCAATCGGTTATCGAGTTATTTGCTTCTAAAAAGTTCAATAAATTTTAATTTTTTTATAAAAAAATGTATTATTCCTTGAATATGTAACAATAACAAATTTGTATAAACAAAAATAAAAACTTCAAAGCAAATATCTTCTGTAAGTTCCTAGTGGCATTACCTATTCTTTTTTCTTATTCTTTTGGGAATCAAACCACAATAATATTTTTTATTTTTTATTTCGACGTTTCGGTAGCGTTCCAGCTACCGTTGTCAAGATTAACTAGTAATAAAATTGATGAAAAAATTTTTGGTTCCTATCTGACACAACGAAAAAATATGACAACTAGACAATCAATAATATGTTGAAGTTTAAGACTACAAAACTTTGTTGTCAAATTTTATTAAGGTTCATTCATAGTAGATCACACCTCTGGTAAAATGTGAAATAAAATATTTTATTTTGAGACATTCTAACGATATGATAGTCTACTAGAAATGGAATCCAGTGAAGTGCACGTTCCAGGAACGGTTTTTATTGGGATAGCGCTTTTTTTAGCTTATTTTTGGAAATGTTGTTAATAAAACGCGTTTGTTGTTACTTTTTTGTGTATGATCATTTTTGTTTTCAAAACATGTATAACTCAGTTTGGTGATTTTGTGTATTGAAGTGTGTATCGATTAACAACTATTCCAATGATAAATCATAAGAAAACCTGGATAAAAACTTATGATGCTATCCTGATATCGCAGGTAATTGATTATTGGAAATTTCTCTTTCTAACATTGGTAACCAAATTTGACTACATTCGGCTGAAATACTAGCTACACATTTATCTGCATTTATAGTTGTATCAAAGCACTTTCTTTGATTTTTCGTCTTTCATTATTGGGCTCTTTCAATATTATTTTTGTCGAATCCCATTGAATTTTATGCCCCTCTTCCCAAGCATGTTTACAAATACCTGACTTAAAGAACTCCCTATCTTTGATGTATTTTTTATGTTCACTTATTCGGACTTTCAATGGTCTAGATGTTTCACCTAAATAGAATTTGTCGCATTCACAAGATATCTGATATATGCAATTTTTTGAAGATTGTTCTTTATTTTTTGGTTTCGTTTTTGTTAAGATAGATCTCAAAGTATTGTTAGATTTAAAGCTGGTTCGAATGTTAAATTGATTACCAATTTTCTTAATTCTTTCTGACAAACCCCTAACATACGGTATTGTCAAGTTTTTAAAAATTATGTTAGCTGAATTATTAATATTATTGTTATTCTTATGGGGTATTAACAATGAGCCTTTCTCTTTATTCTTGATTTCTTTATTCACAAATTCTGCCGGGTAATTATTGGCATTTAAAACATTTTTCAGTAGAGTTTTCTCCTTTGTGAAATGATTATCATTAGAACAAATGATTCTGGCCCTATAGTATAAAGATTTTACTACCCCTTTTTTAACGCTTATAGCATGATTCGATTCAAAATTCAAATACCTATTAGTATGTGTTGGCACAAAATGCCCACCATTTACTTCAATACACTTTATGATCCGCTTAAAAATCTCTTGATATCAAAATCACATTCGTCGTTTAATTTTTTGTTTGGATAATGATAAGAATAAGTAATACATTAGTATACCATTTATTAACAATTTAGTAATTAACAAGTGTAATATTTTCCAATAATGAGATGCGCGATATGATTTGTGTGTTTGCTCAGTCAAATTATAGTGGTCCAGCTGCGGCTCGAAGATATTCACAATTATTATACCCAAATCGAAGGCAACCCAATTACAAACTGTACCGAAATCTTTACTACCGCTTAGGTGAAACGGGGTCTTTACGTTCTAAAACTGGGCACGGTGCTACAAAAAAAATCACTGCCGATGAAGAAGATGAAATTTTAATTCGTGTTACGGAGAATCCAGATATCAGTACTCGCCGATTAAGTCTGCAAACAGGTATAAGCCAATCATCTATTTTACTATTTTTATGATTCTGAAAAGGGAAAAATTGCATCCATATCATTACACTCCTGTTCAGAATTTATTACCCCAAGATTTACCTAAGAGTCTACAATTTGCCCATTTTTTGCAAGATAAACAAAATGTTAACCCAGATTTTCTGGATACAATTCTTTTTACTGATGAGGCAACATTTACCAGTCGAGGAATATTTAATTATAAAAATAATCATTTGTGGGTTTCTGAAAATCCACATGCTATGAGGAAAACACATTTTCATCACGAGTTTAAGGTTAACATTTGGTGTGGTGTAAAATGTGGGTATTTAATAGGTCCGTTTGAATTGCCAACCAATTTAAATGGACCTCTTTATTTAGATTTTCTTCAAGAGCATTTACACGAATTACTAGAGGATACACCTCTCGCTTTTGTATGTGGCTTTTGCACGACGGAGCACCCCCACATTATTCTTTACAAGTTTGTAAATACTTAAACGAACAGTTTCCGCATCGATGGATTGGTCGTGGAAGTGAGTTTGTTTGGCCACCAAGAGGCCCTGATTTCAATCCTTTGGATTTTTCAATTTGGTCGCAAATGAAGGCATTAGTTTACAAAGAAAAAATTACTTCTCTTCCACAACTGAGACGGAAAATAGAAGAAGCCGCGGATGTAATTAAAAATAATAGAGAAATAAGGATTATTTGATATTAAGAGATCTTCATGAAAGCCGATCATAAAGTGTATTGAAGTAAATGGTTGGAATTCCGAGCATTTGCTTTGAAGTTTTTTATTTTTGTTTACAAATTTGTTATTGTTACATATTTAAGGAATAATAAATTTTTTTATGAAAAAATTAAAATTTATTGAACTTTTTAGAAGCAAATAACTCGATAACCGATTGAGTTACACGAATCAAAGAAGAGTAGGTAACTTTTTTTGTAGAATTTAACGCTTTTTAATATTGTTTTATTATTTTAGTTGTAAGTTCAGCCCAAAATTTTACTTCGATTTTATTAACACAAACAAGTAGCGCCCTCTATTAGCAATGTTAAATTAAAATGAAAATTATGATTCCTTATGCCAAAAAACGTAAAATTGCCAATTTTCAAAGAGAAATTGTGTACACATAAAAAATTATTGCGAAAATCAAAATTTAAATTTAAACTTTGAATACCTCGTATCTCGGAAACTCGGAAACTAGCACTATTTGCATAGGATTTCAAAAATATGCAAATATACAGGGTGTTTCATTAAAAAAAACACCGACTATGGCATACTTGCGTCAATCACCCTGTACATTTAAATTTATGTTTACATAACGCACAACTCAATTCAAAAGTTGACTTGTCTCGGCATTTTTTATAATTTTCTAAAATAATGACATAAAGAATTTTATTCCATAAGTGGCTTCCTCACTGTACCTATATCTGACTCGATGCTCAAAACTCATTTAGTTTGTCCTGGGTCATTTTCGAGCGAGTAAATACACAGATGCGAAGAGCAATGTTCCAGCTCAGCAACTTTACAAACGCGGCCTATTTCCGCCCTAGGCACGTTCCTTCTATGCCTATTGCCAAATCCGCCCCTGAGAGTGAATTTAATACTTCCAACTATACAGAATTGACCGACATTTAAAATGTACGATAATTAAAAACGAACTTTAAATTCCAAGAATACTATCTGGACTAGATAAGGAATTCAACCGTCATGTCGTTGAACAAATGAAAAAGTTACAGTTGGTACGTAAACTACGATAAATAAATGCAAACAAGTCAGTTTTTTTTGTATTCCAAACGCAGAGAAAGACTTTGCGAACTTGACAAGGGAAAAGAAACATTTACAGACTTGCTTAGACAACAAGTTTTTGTCGCGCCGCTCGTACTTTTTCTTAGTTTGCTTTATCGACAGTATCATGTCTCTTTTGCTATACGAGGTTCGACTTATTGTTTTAAAACAAGATTAAGTATACTATGTAAGTCAGCGACGTAGATGCTTTTCACCACGACCGGCCATTAAACGTTTCTCAAAGATATATATAAGAATTAAGTATAAAATTTTTTATTTTTTTATTTTTTCCCTACTCGTGTCAACAAAATTCGACAACCAAACAACTGATCTTACTTTGAAGTTTAGGAGTGCTAAAGCCAGTCTATTCTGCCCTATTCTGCTAATAAGTTCAATAAAATAAAAAAATGTGCAAGATGTCTATTACGGTCGGACCTTTCAAACAAACTCATTTCGGACAAACCATTGCTCGGACGAAAAAAACGCAGGAGACCTTTTTTATTGCAAAACACTTCCCCTACACGGTGGTGTTTTTTATTTTTCTCTACCTTCCTCCCAACACGCAATATTAAGAAATTTAGGAAAAAAATGTTTTTCAATTTGGGGAATCGATAGAATGGTAAACTTTTTTTTATATTAATCTACATACTGTAATGTTTATTCTAATTTATATTTACAATTAATTTATATCTACAGATTTATATTCAAATACAGTCCTTATTTAATAATTTATATATCACGCTAAACACATACTAACTATAATTTGTTCTTGGAATCACCAACTGTCTTCTACTTTCTGAACCTTCATCGTTCTCGATTACTCGCTGTAGCAAACCGTTTTCCAGAACCAGCGAGTCCCACTGAGCCCAATACGATTTCATCGTTGGCGAGTACCTTGAAATCTCCTGCCAAGTAGGTCGACAGTTTTCCTTTTTCCAATGTCGGATTTTCTTCAAGTCGGGATCGTTCTCTTGTTCTTCTTCCAACTTTTCCGGTATCCATTCGTTGCTGGTCACCGTGGTTCTTCGAATGGCAGCTTTCTTAGCTTCTGTTTTGGTGCAATGAGAGCACTCTGCTGGGCATGGTCTTCTGTTTGTAGCAGTTCTCGGTCGCTTGCACGAACTGCGTACATTTCCCATTTCTCCACAATTCCAGCTTCTCACAGCTTTCGATTTTCTATTTGAGATGCTTTTCATCATGTTGACAAGCTGGTCAAGCTTGTTCTCCACTTCTTCGTCTGATACAGCCCTCACCTTGCCGTATATTCCGGAAGCCTGTGTAGCTGCTTCGTACTCCAAGGCTGCAGAGAGTACGTCGACCAGTGTCTTGTGCCGAGCCAAGCGTAGAGTTCTCTGCATTTCATGGTCACGAACTCCGTCGATGAATGTCTGTACCCCTAAACATTCCATGACATTCTCCGGTGCCGATGGATAGGCAAACCGCACCAACCTCGCAATGTCTGCTTCGAATTCTTGCAGAGTTTCGTCGCGTTTTTGTTTGCGGTTTTTCAGCTGCGACTGGTACAGATGCTCCAAGTGTTCCAGGCCATATCTCATGTTCAATCGCTTTTTAAGTTGCTCAAAATCTTCGGTCTCTTCCACTGGAATGGTCTGGAGGATATCCATGGCGTCTCCTCTAAGGGCAAGAGTTAAATTCAACGCTTTTTCTTTCTCACTCCAGTTGTTTGCCTTTGATGCCGCCTCGAATTGCTTAAGATAGTTCGGCCATGACGTTTTACCATCGAATGTTGGCAGTTTCACTCGGCTGTTAATATCGTTTTCCCTTTTCGGTTTCAACTCTACTTTCTCTGCCAGTTCGTCGTTGTTCGGGGCTTGCCTAGTTGTAATAGCCGGGTCATTACTAGTCTTCTTTTCGATTTCTTTGATTTTTTGTTTCATTTCTTGCTCCATTCTTTTAATCTTTTCATCCATGGCAGAAATTTCATTTTTCATGTCCGCTGAAAGTTTACTTTCCATGGATGAAATTTCGTTTTTTACATTCGATTTTAGGGACGAAATTTTATTTTCAACTTTATTTTCGGCAGCGGCAATATCATTTTTTGTTGACAAAATATCGGCGGAAATATCGTCCTTTATAGTAGAAATCTTCTCGTCCATGGAGGAAATGTTAGCAGAAATCTTCTCGTCCATAGAGGAAATGTTAGCAGAAATTGACGAGATTAGGGTGGATGACTCGTCATTGAATAAAAATGTTTCTGGATCCAAGTCTTCACTTTCCAGTGCTATTTTCAGTCTTTCAACTAATTCACTCTTCTTTCCGGACGTTTCCAACTCACGATTTTCTAATTCTGCTTTTAGTTCCATCACTTTCAGGTCACATAGTCTCTTAGCCATTTTTAAGTAATTATTTATTTATATTCTCCCACTTATGACACCAATGTAACGTTTATTCTAATTTATATTTACAATTAATTTATATCTACAGATTTATATTCAAATACAGTCCTTATTTAATAATTTATATATCACACTAAACACACACTAACTATAATTTATATGAGAGTCACTTTATCGAGGCGCGATTGCCATCTTTCAGTATCAACACTAACTGACTACGCTGCGATGCTCGTCGCCTATTTATACTCGCACGACTTGTTCTAGAGACCTCTCGAACTCGAAGTTTTGGTGGATGCGCTGGGTTTTTCTAGATGTTACGTTTTCCAGATCATTCTTGAAAATAAGGCGGAGGAGCCATAGTCGTATCATATGGGAATTTCACTGGGGGCACTAATTGAGCACATTTATGCAGCAGCTCGCGTAACAATACTTTAAGGTACTTTTAAAAAAAATCAGCCGTATGGCTAATTACTTGTACTTTTGGTTTGAAATGACCACTACCGATTGGCCTAATTCGCATACGTGCAAAACTAGTTCTAAAACTTTTCAATTCATTGTGAATAAAATTATTAAGTGAAAAACAGCTTTCAGGGATTTCCCATCTGCTAATATTCCACTTTCCTGAAACCCTCAGTTCACTTAAAATTATTAGAATGGGAATGATAATTTTCCAGTATTCTAAGCTCAACAAATTTCAATGATCTTTCACAGTCTACTGCTCAAACATACTCTTAGTTAAACTAACTTCATCATTACTGTGTCCATAGTTGAAATATTACCGGAATATCTGTTTGAATATGTGATAATGGAAAATGGTTCGCTTTAACATTTATTACAATTTACTAATACCTCAATCTATTTACCATGGGTACTTTTCATTCACTCATTCGTTTGGGTTGTAATCAAGAGCACAGGACCTTTAACTAAATGTTTGTACCATCTAGAATGTTTTCTACTACCATTCCAGAAACTTCGTGTACTTTATATAGGCTACTAATTTAACTAGGGCCATTTTGATTAGTTCTAATCTATATATACATGATCAGTTTAAAGAATGGAAAGATCTGATTATCTCAAAAACGGAAAAATATGAAAAAATATTTTAATAGATTGCCATAAAGCCATATTTTTTTTACACAACAAAACTTGCAGTGCGATGAAAAGCGTAGTGACTGTAGAGATTGATTTTTTAAATAGTGATGGGGAAAATTGGTCTTGGTCTTGGTTTTTCGCAAGAACAAGATGATCCTTGGATTAGCAAGATGAAGACCAATATTTTCCTATATTTTCTACGACCAAAATTTCATCACACATGCATTCAGTCATTTAAGAGAAGCATCTTGTAATTATGACATTTCATCACGCATTCCATCTGCTGATACATTATCGAACCAGTTGTTAGATATCGGCGATGGAAAGGCTGCTGTCTATGAAAATACAGTATGCGTAGAACTGCAATTTCTACACAATCTTTCATTTGCAAATGTATGTATATTGGAGTGACATCCAATAAAACCTAAGAGATCTATTGTTCCCCCTTGCCTGTACTTACTTCCTGGGAAGTAGTAGCTCCTCTTTTAGTAGCTCCTTTAGACCTATTTTCTAAAAAAAGCTTAGAACATCTACAGTCTTTATCTTAGGTAAGTATTCCTCTCTTGTCCAGTAGTCTTCTAGGTGTTGTGTCCTAGAATTCTGAATTGCTGTGCAGTTCGCTAGTATGTGTACGGAGGTTTATTCTTCCATGCTATAGAATCTACATTATTTCTCCTCCACTATCAGTGACCATTGTATATAGATCTCATCCCCACACAGTTTTTAACGACAATCCTAGTAGAAAACAACTGTATCATCATGCAAAAGACATTACATGAACCTGATAAACTTTCGACTTGCAAATGTTGTTCACGAAATAGTTAGAAACACTAACAACGTTAATAACACATAATTTACTTTAATCTTCTGGAAATGATTTCGAAACACATGCTCGTCAGCTAATTTTTATCATTGGGAAATCTGAAGACTGATATGTGTGCACCAACTCTCTCCTACAACCGTCCACACAACACATTCGCGTCATTTTATTTTTAATAAATATCCCGTAATGATAATTATACAGTGCTATTCAAAGGTCCCCTTCTCCCTAGTATCTTTCGAACGGCTACACTTACATTAATAAATTTGGAGGGTGAAAATGAAGTGTTGTAAACTTCTCTACGAATGGTAACAGGTGACGTAATAGTAATAGATGACGTCACAGTGCCACTCTGGCCAATAATTTTAAATAGGACCTTATGGCAAGTGATAATAATAATAATAATGTTTATTTAAAAATTTGCTTACAAAAAAATCTGAATATAACAATGTAAATTACAATAATAAACATTTATAATCACAGAAGTTGAAGATAAGGAGAATGAGAGCCAACAAGACATAAAAGAAACAGTACAAAAAATAATGAGAAAAATAGAGGTAGAAGTAGACCCAGAAAAAGATTTGATAGAATTCAGCAGGATTGGAAGTTTTAGAAGAAACAAAAATAGACCAATCATAGTTAAAATCAAAAAATGGAGCAAAAAATTAGAAATTATGAAACAAGGTAAAAAGCTAAAAGGTACCAATATTTGGATTAATGACGACTACTCGAAAAAAGTCCAAAGAGAAAGAAAAATTTTACTGCCTCAAGTAAAAATAGCCAGAGAACAAGGACACAATGCAGTACTTAAGTTTAATAAACTAATTATAAACAACAGAATTTATGGAGCAGTTGAATTTGAGGATGAAAAGCTAAAAGAAAATGATGATAAGAAACGTACAGCAACCGATCGTTCGCCGGAACATGGAGGAGGCAACAAAGAGAAGAAGTCAAAAAACTAGTAGCTAAAGAAAATGCGATATATACAAATGAAGACAATGCAATGAAATGGATAATGAGTAAGGGTAAAAATAAGAAAAGTAAACGCAAGAGTTTAGTGAGAATGGCAACGTGGAATATCAGAACAATGCTGACAATAGGAAAAATGGAGGAAATTGCAAAAGAGATGCTGGAATATAAAATAGACATATTGGCACTTCAAGAAATACGCTGGAAAGGTGAAGGACAAATAAACAAAGAAGAATATATATTGTTTTATGGAGGGGAAGACAGTCGAGGAAAGAACGGCACAGGATTTATGATAAGCAAAAAAATAAGAAATAAAATACTAGATTACACAGTTATAAGCGGTAGAATATCAAAATTAAGATTAAAAAACCACATGGCAAATATTGCAATAATTAATGGTTATGCACCGACGGAAGAAGCAAAAGATGAAGACAAAGATGAATTTTACGAGACATTGGTAAAGACATGTGAGGAAACAGCAAGACATGATACAGTAATGATTATTGGAGATATGAATGCCAAAATAGGAAAAGAAGACTACTTAAATAATGTTGCAGGGAAGTACACTATACATGATATATCTAACGATAATGGACGGCGACTATGTAATTTAGCTGAGGAGCTCAACATGTATATTAGCAGCACTAGTTTCAAGCATAAGAAAGAACATAAAATTACATGGATTATACCTGGGACTACTACGGGGAACCAGATAGATCATGTTCTAATAGCAAAAAGAAGATCAAAGATGATACAGGATGTAAGATCATACAGAGGAACAAGTGTTGATACTGATCATCAATTAGTAATTGTCAAAATGCAAATGAGAATTGTAAATATAGTAAATAGGGCAATAAAATGTAGGAAATGGAACGTGCAGAAATTAAAAAGAAGTAAAAATGAATATGAGGAAGAAGTAAAGAAACAACTACAAAAGACCAAAGAACAAGATAATATCGATGAGCAATGGAAGGAAATAAAAAGAAGTATAATAACGGCAGCAGAGGAAGTGGTTGGTACAAAAGATACAAGACAGAATAATGAATGGTTTGATCAAGAATGTAAAATAAAGATAAAAGACAAAAAAGAAGCCAGACTAAAATGGCTGCGAACTAAGCAACAAAATTTTTATGATGAATACAGAGAAATAAGAAAAGAGAGCACAAAGTTGATAAAGGCAAAGAGAATAAAATGGTTGAATGAAAGCATGGACATATTAGAGAATGATGATAAAAATAATGTAAAATTATATCAATATATAAAGAAACAAAATAGAAAACCAACTACAATAAATATCAAAGAGAAAGAGTGGAGTCAATATTTCAAGAATTTATTAACGGAAGAAGATGGGGAGTATGAAGAAGATGATATGACTGATAATGATACAGGGATAGAATACGAAGAAAAACTGACCGAAGAGGAATGTAACAACATAATTAATAAATTGAAATACAACAAAGCAGGAGGGACAGACGAAATAATAAATAAGCTGATAAAATATGGAGGAGATGACCTAAGACATAAAATATTTAAAATCATGGAAAGAATATGGGAATCAGAAACAATGCCGAAAGAATGGTCTACGGGTATGATTATACCAATAATGAAGAAAGGAAATCGTAATATTTGTAGCAATTATAGAGGAATTAGTTTACTCAACAGTGTATATAAAATACTAACAACGATAATAAATGAAAGACTAAAAAAGGTAATCGAATCAAAAATAGGGGAGTACCAAAAAGGTTTTCGGAAAGGAAAATCAACAGTAGATGCCATACATACTATAAATCAGGTAATTGAAAAATGTTATGAACACAATGTTGGAGTCCAAATGCTATTTATTGACTTCAAGCAAGCTTTCGACAGCCTGAAACGGAGGACAATCATAAAGGATATGGAACAATTAAATGTACCTCAAAAGATCATACGGTTGGTGAAAATGACGATGAAAGATTCTAGGGCAAGAGTAATGACAAGGGAAGGTCCATCGGAGGAATTTGAAATAAATGCTGGAGTAAGGCAAGGAGATGGGTTGTCAGCGGTATTATTTAACATAGCAGTGGATGGCATAATTAAGACTTGTAATATCAGTGGAAGCATAATTAATAAATCAAAACAAATAGTGGCATATGCTGATGATTTAACCATAATAGCTAGAGACCGAAAGAGTCTCGAAGAAACATTGGAGAAAATTGTAAAGGAGGCGGGAAAAAGAGGACTAAGAATAAATCAGGAGAAAACAAAATATATGGAAATGAAAAGAAAGAAGGAAGTCTACCAACCAGAAACAGTAAAGTTAAATGAATTCAGTTTTGAAATTGTTAACACCTTTAAGTATCTGGGAACAATTATTAGTAACAAAAACGACACAAAAATCGAGATAAGGCAAAGAATTCAAGCGGGGTATAGAGCATATAATAAATTTAAAAACATCATGCAAAGTAAGAGAATAAGCCGAGCAACAAAATTAAGAGTCTACAGGACGGCGATAAAACCGGTGGTTACATATGCGGCAGAAACTATTAGATTGACAAATGAGGACGAAGAGCAACTAAGGATATATGAAAGAAGAATAATTAGAAAAATTTATGGACCAGTCAAACTAGGGTATAACGAGTACCGAAGACTTATGAATTATGAAATTAGAAATATATTAGAAAATGAGGACATAGTAAACACAATTAAATCAAAAAGGATTCGTTGGTATGGACATGTTAAAAGAATGGAGAAAGGACAGGAGGGGAGGAGAATTACAGAATGGAGACCGAATGAGGAAAGATTACCAGGAAGACCAAAAATTAGATGGGAAGATCAGGTTGTGAAAGATATAAAAATTTTAGGAGTACAAGGCGGGGAGAGACAGATGCTGGACAGAAAGAAGTGGAGAACAATTGTTGAAACTGCAAAAACCTCTAATAAATTGTAGATAAACAGCAAGGAAAACGTGGGCTGACCCCCCACAAGACACAGGGTCAACAGAGCTCAATTTGAGCGGCTACAACTCCAACCGGAGTGTATAGCCTTGTATATATATATTTTATTTATGTTTTGTATGTGTAATGGGATTTGGTTGTATATTTTGGGGCCCAAGTAATTGAAACACCTCTGTCCAATTAACTTTTCTCTTTTAGGTAACAAATAGGTTTTATCTCTGTTTCGTGTAAAATATTCATGGTCTAATCGAGTTAAACAATTCTCATTTATTTTAAAATATACTAATAATTTGAAAATATAGAGTTGTCTTACATCGAATAGCCCACTTAATTCAAATAGTTCCCCACTAGGAAACATTTTATTTTTTTTATAAATTATTCTTATTAGCCATTTTTGAATTATGTTCAAATTTTGTATGTGGCTGTTATTTACCCCTCCCCATCCGAGAATTCCATAATTTAGTTGTGACTGTATTAGTGATAAGTATATAATTTTTAGTTGCTTAGTACCTAAAAAATCTCTCAGATATTTAAATCTGCCAAGAAAACCTCTTAGTTTTTGTACTAAGGCATCAATGTGTAAATTCCACCTGAGGTGTCGATCTAAAACAATTCCTAGATACTTGACTCTATCTGTTTCTGGTATTGAAGTGTTTTCAACAGAAAGTGGTCCTAGGTTTGGAAGTCCAGTTTCATAGGATGTGAAAGGCATGTATTTGGTTTTTGTAACATTCATAGTAAGTTTATTGTAGTTAAACCAGTCTACCATTATTTTAAAATCTTTTTCAGCATCCTCTTTTAACTGTTCCCAAGTACTTGCTTTATAAAACATTGCCGTATCATCAGCAAAACTAATAACTTTTCCCTTTGTTGGATACGAAAGTAAATCATTTATATATAATAGGAAAAGAATTGGTCCAAGGACTGTCCCTTGAGGGACTCCACAGGTGATTTTTCTGGAATCGCTGATGACCCCATCAATGTTCACGAATTGTACTCTATTAATTATAAAATTGTAGGTTATTCCTCTAATACCGTAACATTCCAGTTTTTTTAGTAGTTTTCCATGGTTGACAGTATCAAAGGCTTTAGACAGATCCACAAATATACATTGACTACTTAGCCATATTAATTTTGTTTGGGTTCAAACTAATTTTGACGCAAAAATTAAATAAATACCAAAATTATTGAAATTATTTTTCTTCATTTAATTAATCCAATATCAACGATGGATTCTTATAGCAAGTGTTCGAAATGTGCTCCGTCTACTTCCTGACAGTAATACATCCTATTAGTAAATTCTTGTCGTACTCGTTCGAATGTGTCAGCTGAAATTGCATTGCATTCTTCAATAATTCTTTCTTTCAAAACGCCAATGCTATCTGGTGCGTAGTATAAACCTTGGATTTCAAGTACCCCCATGGAAAAAATCTGATGGTGTCAGATCTGGTGACCGAGGTGGCCATTCTATGGGACCTCGCCGGCCGATCCATCTACCTCGATATTCTTCATCCAGGTAACGTCTTACTGCACCATAATAATGTGCAGGAGCACCATCTTGTTGAAATGTTATTTCCAGATGGTCGAATTCATCTGGATTATCATCCAGAATTTCAAGAATTAACGGCTCAATTGCATTTTGTAACATCTCCAGATACACTACACCGCTTAAATTTGAATTTAGGAAAACAGGACCAACTATGTGGTTTCCCAAAATACCTACCCAAACATTGACTTTTTCTGGAAATTGGGTATGATGCTCACGAAAGGTGTGAGGATTTGGACGATCTGGACATCTCTCATTAAATAAACGTTCCGCTTCATGGAGCTTCTTTCCAGATTCACCAATTATTAAGATAGCTGCTACTTTGTCGGCTTGAGTACGTACCATTTTGCCTATGTTGCGTATGTAAACTCTTAAACGTCTCGTTAAACAATAATAAAATTAAATATTTAAGCTATTTAGAAAAACGTTGCAAAGCAACAAATACTATTGAATTAAAAACGTCAATATTTTTGACAACTAACCAGAGGCGGACTGAAAAATCTTCAATATTCAAATGTGAAATAATTATTTTTGGTATTTCTTTAATTTATCCGTCAAAATTAGTTTAAACCCAAACAAAATTAATATGGCTATGTAGCCAATATCAATGCCTTTCAAAGAGATATCACTTGCCATAAGGTCCTATTTAAAATTATTGGCCAGAGTGGCACTGTGACGTCGTCTATTACCATTACGTCACCTGTTACTATCCGTAGAGAAGTTTACAA
>CAJUYG010001620.1:16220-30214 GCA_910591675.1 Galerucella calmariensis | reverse complement strand
GTATGTCATGATCACAATACGCTTAGTAAAATAAAAAACAGATTGGTGCAATGAAATTTTGTATTGCACTAGAGCAACAAAGAACTAGTTCTCCTTCAAATACAGTTCAATAATAAAGTTTTTCTCCAAATGACATTAAAAGCGGTCTTTTAATGACACTTGGCAGGCTTAGAAGTTGTACTTTTAATGCCTAGGCAGAAAAAGTCCACTTTTACTGCCTAGGCAGAAATAGTTCGTTGCTAGGCAACCTTCCAAGTAATAATTTAAATCAAACTGGTTATTAAAATTGACAATGACGTTAAGAAAACTCAAAATGATGCTGATGATAATAAACTGGTTTTATTGCATTAAAACTACAAACTACAACACGAAATTTTTATTTATTAGATATATTTATGGTGAGTTGTGAACAATTATTTAATACAATTGAACTCTGTCCACTTCCCTCCTTTCCAGTGAAATTAACAACTTTAGTATCCACACTTGATACTCCGGAAACGCCAGATAATATTTTATTGCCGATGTTCGACTTATTGGCTAGCGACTCCTCAATATAGCCCTCCGCGACAGCGGAAGACTTCCATCCTCCATGCTGCTTCAACATTGTTATGTCCCCACCAGAATGCACCAGCAATGTGGCCGAAGTTCTGCGAAAGCAGTGCCCGGTATACTCTTTCGCATGGGGTAGTCCCAGAAAAGTAGCAATTTCTTCTGGCATTTTACCGAATTTGTGAATGCCAATGAACTGATGATGTGCTTTACCGTTCGCATATTTATAGAAGACACGCCGATTATTTAAATTCGAGGGTCTGTAGGCTGCATATTTTCTGTAAACGCTTAAATATTCCGTTACTACAAAATATCTTGATCTTTTGGTCTTAGTATTTGGTAGCATAATTAGCAATTTGTCGCCCATATCATTTATATTTTATATCATCTGTTTTCATTTGCAAAAGCTCATCACATCTACAATAAGCCCCAGCGACTGCAACAATAAATACAACCTAAAATATAAATTGAAAATTAGTTCTTTAATCCATAATAGATCATTTTCAATATATTCCCACCTTCGTACACAAATACAGTTCATCTGATCTCTCGATTTCTTCTCTTTGAAAAACTCGGGATTTTTTTGCATGGAAACCGTCTGACTGCTGTTTCAAAAAAGCCCGTAACTTCAGGTATTTTGCCAAATCAATCGAATAGGTAGACCATAACGTTGAAGGCTTCATTTTCTTTGAAAGATCGGAAAAATAGACAATCAGCACATTTTCAGAGAAAGATCCTATATTTTTTTTCTGTCTATATTCCATGAATCTGCTGTATGTTAGCTCATACAGTTCTTGATTTTTCCGGTATATAAAAGGTTAAATTCCACATCTTGCGCCTGGTCTCTTATCTCAGGTGGTGTTAATTGCATCAATTCATCCTCAATTTGCAGTAAATCCATTTCTAGCATGACAACTTTTCAAAATTGACAATGACAAAGTAAACAGTAAACAAACATATTCAACAAACGTCATCAGCGGCAAACATAGTAACGCAGGGCCCAGTTACCTTTGATAAAATAATTTGGTTATTTGGATATTGATAATGAAACGCAATTTAAATATGAAAAAGTCGATTTTGCGTGAAATTGTAACAAATTTGAAAAAGTGAGTGTTCAGGTATCGCACGCAACGTGTGATTGGATAAAACTTTGAGTGGAATATACTCTTTTTGCACGGGTTGCATACAATATTTTCTCTTCGTCCATGCAAAAACCAAAAAATGTCTTATTAAGTCTGCTTTAAATGAATTAAAAATGGCATCGATTGAAATGTTTATGTTTGACACAAAACGCTTTAGTAAAATGACAAATGAGTGCAATAATCTTTGTTTTGTCACTAAATAGAGTTCATTATAGTTTTGTTTTTCGCATGAACGTAGAAAAAGAAATTCAAACTATCTTTTAATACGCACTGTATATTTTAAATATTGCAAAAACCGATTGAAATGTAGCAGGCAGGCAGTTAGAATGTGACTTATGTTGTGCCGGCTACGAACGTTCAGATCAGACCTGAAAGGGGATGGGACGAGACAGTAAATCTGAGTTTTATCTTTGTAAAGTTCGATATTGTTTTAGAAGCAAAAACTTTCGGAGTTTAGAGCAGAGGAAATTCCAAGTTATTTCGTGTTTTACTTTTTTGTAAAACAATTTAACGATATGTAAATATTTGCTTGGAAAAATACATATCTGAGAAAAGTTGATAATGTCAAATTATTTCCAATGCTCATCTCTATCGGATACAACAAAGACTTGTACAACAAAGACTTGTACAACAAAGAATTGTATCTCGTCCCATATGCGCTAGATGGCGGATATATCTAATGTCGTGGTCGCTCATAGCTTATACTTACCGTTACAAAACTAGTTATAGTGGTGAATGGATGCCTGTTAACGAATAGAAATTAGTTATAAATATTTTGGGAGGTGATGAATGGTTTCTATTCAGTTTCGATTGTTTATCGACTCCAATTGTGAAGTTTATAAAAAATGCAAGAAAGCGACTTGGTCCTGAGATATTCCGCATCAGAAAGCCGAAGAAACATTATTGGAAAGTAGTTTCCAAATTCAATGGATGGAGAGAAAAGCGGGCCTTATGACAATAAATGAGGAAGTTCTGTTATCACATTTCTTAAATTTGAAGAAGAAGTATGCAATTGAGGTACTCGATGCTGAAAACCGTTATGAAGGTCCATAAATATATAGACATTGGAAAATATAGTAGGTTAGTTAGGTTAGGTTTGGGGTGAGTGGGTCTATAAGGCCCTCCACTGCGACTCGCAAGAGTCTATTGTGGTTCACACCTATTTAGATTTCACCAAACAAATTCAGCTTCTTAAAAAAACCGATTATTTTATTTGGTGAATGATATTTCAGGTCCGAGGGCGAGAGAGAGACCCTGCCAAAGATCAGATACCTGATTCGAGCCGCGGCGGGGCAGGCACAAATTATATGCTCTGCTGTTTCATCATCTTCCAGACAAAGACGGCAAGTCGGATCTTCCGACAGTCCAAGTTTTAGCATACGATGATTCAGATGACAGTGGCCTGTTGAAAGACCTGTTAGACAACGTAGGTCATGCCTGCTATGGTCTAACATTTGTTTGGAGACATACTTCGAATGATGTATAAAAGCCTTTGAATAACCAATCCTGGTAAATTATGCCAGAAGTCTAAAGCTCTTCTTGCTGTCCAGGTATTTAGTGTTTGTTTGGCAAAACTTATTGCGATGCCAATTGTAGGTTCCTTCCATGCCAGAATGGCCAGGGATCCAGACCAGCAATACTTTATTGAGCTCTCTTATTGAGGAGAGTCTTTAAATATAGTAAGTAAGTCCAATGCCTATCTGAAAAGTGAGTCGAAAGGGTGATGGTACAAAGCGAGGATAGCTGTGGTATTGGAAAGAGTACAAGTGGAAGAATTTTGGACCTGGCGATAAAGAATATTTGATGATTAAAGGTAATATTTCTTAACCTTTTAGACATTGCAGATAATAAAATATGAAATATGTTAGGTTGCATTAATAATGGGGGTGTTGACTGCCTATCATTGTTGTGACTTAACGAATTTGAAAATCCGTTATGTAGAAGACGGGCGCATATTTGCTTGTTTCGATACCAGATACCAAGATTGATATTTCACGAAATTTCACAATCATGGATACTGCGGAGACGTGTACATGTCCTTACGTCCGAATTAGTTATTCAACGACAGATTATTTCTACAATACAGTAATCAAATACACAACCTGTTGGAATCAACCAAAATGTCGAAATTTCCACAAGAGCTGCTTCATTTTTCAATCTGGCAGACGCAGAAGCTTATAGCGGCTATTGCAAAGGGTACACTTCAACAACTTCACTAGCTAATAAAGTTGCTGACTTTACAACAATTAAACAACAAAGTGGGTGGAGAAGCTTCACTAAAGCAGGAAGCTATTCTTGTTTGAATATACGAGATCGATGGAATATTAAAATGCAAAATAATTTTATTTTTGATGCACTCGTAATGTCGAAAAAGCACCTAGAACAAAATTTCCTAATTCTATTTCGAAAAACGTCTAATGACCACTTGTCGTGTATAATTTCACTGAGTCAGGATGATTTGTACATGTAGGCGGAACTAGAGTTGGTGGAGTATGTCTTGTAATAATGCTAATGGGAAAGTATGATTTTAACGTTTGAAAGCTTGCAATCTAAGAATATTTTACGTGACGGTGTCCTTACGTATAGTTAGAATAACGTTTTCAATCGTGAGCGTTCTTGATTGTGGTCAATATTGGTTATAAGAACAATGAAAGTAACTTAACCTTAATATGAGAGCCTACAACAACAGGCAGATCAGGATCTACAGTGACAGTCAAGCCGCCCTTGAAGCACTTCAGAGCTATAGGGTGACATCTCGGGTAGTATGGGAATGCGGCGAAGAACTTAGAAGACTGGCGACTCGGAACAGTGTAACACTGGAGTGGGTCCAGGTCATAAAGGAATCGCAGGCAATGAAAAAGCTGACGAACTCGCAAGAGTAGGATCGTCAACTCTGATGAACGGATCCGAACCTGATGTGGTCATCCCCAGATGCTCAACGAGGTCATGGTTAAAAGGGTGGGTGAAAGAACAACACAATAAACACTGGAAGAATACGACCAGGCAAATACATGGGGAGAAATTCATAAAAGAACCATCAGAAAAAGTAGAGAAAGAACTGCTCTCAATGAGCAGGAACAAACTACGCACCATAACGGGGCTACTTACGGGACACTTTCCCACAAAGAAGCACCTAAACAAAATAGGGCTGTATAACGGAGACCTTACATGCAGAAGATGCAAAAAGGATACCGAAACAGCTCTGCATATACTATGCAACTTGAGTCGCTGGACCACAGAAGGCAGAAACTGTATTGCAGAACCCAAATGACTCCAACAACAACCAACCAGCAAAGAACCTGAGCTAATACAGGGAACGGATTGGCTGAATAGGTTGTAGTCAGAACACTAGGAGTATCCACAATAAGCCGAGGTGAGGAGGCTGAGGTGGTACCGGCGAAGGGACGGCTCCTTAGAAAAAACAAACTTAACCTTGGCGAAATTCAGTTGCACAACTCAATCGCAATTGCAGCAATGTCAAAACATACATACATACATCGAAACGTCTCCTGAAATAGTTAAAACTACACCTCAAGCATTGAATTATTTTTCTTCAGATGGTGTGGAAAAAAGTAGATTGAATCAATAATAAATTTAGAAGAAATAATCATAATCGATCTCCAAACTTACATGAGCTAGTTTCGATTATATCGGATAATACAAGAATGGCATACCGATTGAGTATTAATGGACACGAAATTCCATTTAACGTTATGTAACGACATATTTCCCAAGTGTGTGTTTATAAACTATATTGACACTGTTGTAATTTCCTAGCTGTAACGAAGTCCCAATTGACAGAGATGATTCGACTAACACGAACCTAATTAATTCAGAATATGAACTTTTATTATTTCTCTAGAGAGAACTGGAAAATAATCAAATTTGGAGCAGAGCTTCAGACGAAAATTAGGAAATTAGGGTGCAGAAAATCGTTTCTCCACCTTTCAGTATTTCCAATCAAGTTTCCAATCACATTTATCATTATCCTTCCTCACTTAAACAATTGATTCAATTGAAACGTCTGAACCAAGAAACTATATTCTATTCAAATTTCATTTACGCCCCGTCAAAACGATATCCCCAACTCACAACAGCTCTAGCGGAAGACGTTTTGCGTTCCTATCGTGGATTGGCCATTCATTGCTGCACTCTCCACATATAAGGGTCGAATTTAGTTCTCATCAGTCTTCCCTGTAATTCCAGTTGGTTCCAGGACACACTGTAATAAACGGAAATAAAATAGCATATGAACCAGCAGAGAAAGGCTGAAATACCCTTTTGGAGGCCGGATGCCTTTTGCGAAACTTTTTGCTATCTTAGCGCCAATGTGATATTGGAAGAAGCAAGAATGCTGACAAGACGATAATATTATACAGTGCTATTCAAAAGTCCCCCCCCTCGTATCTTTTGAACGGCTACACTTACATTAATAAAATTTGGAGGGTGAAAATAAAGTGTTGTAAACTTCTCTATGAATGGTAACAGGTGACGTAATAGTAATAGATGACGTCACAGTGCCACTCTGGACAATAATTTTAAATAGGACCTTATGGCAAGTGATATCTCGTTTGAAAGGCATTGACATTGGCTACATAGCCATATTAATTTTGTTTGGGTTTAAAATAATTTTGACGGATAAATTGAATAAATACCAAAATTATTATTTCACATTTAAATATTGAAGATTTTTCAGTCCGCCTCTGGTTAGTTGTCGAAAAAATTGACGTTTTTAATTTAATGGTATATGTTGCTTTGCAAAGTTTTTCTAAATAGCTTGAATATTTAATTTTATTATTGTTTAACGAGACGTTTAAGAGTTTACATAGACAAAATGGTACGTACTCAAGCCGACAAAGTAGCAGCTATCTTAATAATTGTTGAATCTAGGAAGAATCTCCATGAAGCGAAACGTTTATTTAATGAGAGATACCAGATCGCCCTATCTTGAGAACTTATTTGAGGGAGCTTCTTCACAAGTTTGAAGCAACAGGTCGTGTTCAAGATGCCAAACGATCTGGTCGACCAACATTTGGTGATGATAAAAAAATTGATATAGTTGCTGAAATGGTAGTAAACCCTACTTCCTCTTCAACTAAAGTTGCGAAGTAAGTAAAAGTACTGTACAGAGAGTGTTGGCTAAAAATAAATTTCATCCATACAAGTTAAAAATGGTGCATCACCTTTCGGATGACGACCCCGACAGAAGACTCAAACTCTGTGAATGTATGACAAATAAAATTAGTCAAAACCCACATTACACAAAAACAATTTGTTTTAGTGACTAAAGTACTTTTTGCCTCAATGGAAATGTGAATACACAAAATGTAAGGTATTGGAGTGACACAGATCCTCACACCTTTCGAGAACAACATACCCAATTTCCAGAAAAAGTCAATGTTTGGGCAAGTATTTTGGGAAACCACTTAGTTGGTCCTGTTTTCCTAAATTCAAATTTAAGCGGTGAAGTGTATCTGGAGATGTTACAAAATATAATTGAGCCGTTAATTTTTGAAATTCTGGAAGATAATCCAGATTAATTCGGCCATCTGGAAATAACATTTCAACAAGATGGGTGCACATTATTATGGTGCAGTAAGACGTTACCTGGATGAAGAATATCGAGGTAGATGGATCGGCCGGCGAGGTCCCATAGAATGGCCACCTCGGTCACCAGATCTGACACCATTCGATTTTTTCTATGGTGGTACTTGAAATCCAAGGTTTATACTACGTCACCAGATAGCATTGACATTTTGAAAAAAAGAATTATTGAAGAATGCAATGCAATTTCAGCTGACACATTCGAACGAGTACGACAGGAGTTTACTAATAAGATGTATTACTGTCAGGAAGTAGACGGAGCACATTTCGAACACTTGCTATAAGAATCCATCGTTGATATTGGATTAATTAAATTAAAAAAAATAATTTCGATAATTTTTGTATTTACGAGGCTTGTTCAATTGAAACCCATCTTTGGTCCAGGAAAAATTAATTGACAAGTACAGTTACAAATAACTACCACTACAATTGAGGCACATATCCCACTGTTGCACCAACCGATGTATACCCTGCTTATAGAATTCTTGTGGCTGCTGCTGGAAGAATTCTTTCACAGCGTTTTGTACTTCTGCGTCCGACTGAAAACGGTTACCTTTTAACGCCTTTTTTAGTGGCCCAATCATGTGAAAATCGTAAGGCGATAAATCGGGACTATAGGGTGGATGCTCTAATATCCTCCATTTCTTTCGTTGCAGATTTTCTTTCACTACGTTGGCAACACGAGGCCGAGCATTATCACATTTGTACGGATTGTTAACAACAAACGCCATTTCAAAGTCACAATACTTAAAATCGCTGTCAAATATAAACGAAATAAACAGATCAGTGTGACGTTTGCATACACTACTAATGTTGGAAAACGACAGTTGAATGATTACAATTGTTTCCAAGGCTAACCTGACCAAAGGTGGGTTTCAATTGAACAAGCTGTTAGTTAATTTATCCGTCAAAATTAGTTTAAACCCAAACAAAATTGATATGGCTATGTAGCCAATGTCAATGCCTTTCAAACTAGATATCACTTGCCATAAGGTCCTATTTAAAATTATTGGCCCGAGTGGCACTGTGACGTCATCTATTACTATTACGTCACCTGTTACCATTTGTAGAAAGTTTACAACACTCCAAATTTTATTAATGTAAGTGTAGCCGTTCAAAAGATACGAGGGGGGAGGGGACTTTTGAATAGCACTGTATATGATCATTGGTGAGATATAGTGGAACTAAGAAATTAAAAACACTCCTTGCATGGAAACTATAACTACCTCAAAAAGCTAGAACTAGAGAGACGAGAAAAATGTAAGCTCACGGGTTGCATAGCAATACAAAATCGCAGGGCAAAAGCACTTTAAAGCCTACTGAATAGAAGATGAAGACTTACATAAACTAAATCCTGCAGACATCCTGGAACTTCTCTGGGAAATTGGTCTGAAGAAGCTACCAGTCTCTGAGACTTCTTCAGTACCTAAAGAAACTTCTCAATGAATGGCAACCTAATATACATAAATACATAACATACACACTTTCAAACCATCTAATTGCTCTTGATTCTTCCACAATGTTTCCAGATACTGGCTGTATTACGACTAGTGATGTTACGGACAAAATTGAAGCTCTGAACTGTATAGTTTAATTAAATTCAATGGCTGAATATAGGCTATTACATCTTGGTATCTTTTTTCATGAGCTTATAAATAAAAGCAAATACATCTCAACGTATTTCAGAGAAAAAATCAAGACAATCAATGACAGTGTACACTCTAGAAATACCAGGAATAAAACAAAATTCGTTATTCCTAAACATAAAACAGCATTTTTTCACAAAAGTTTTTTGTATAGCTCTGTTAATTTTTATAATTCATTGCCCGATTATATAAAAACATTTTCGACAACAAAATTTAAATCTGTATTGAAATCTATCATTATGAACAAGCAACTAGAGGACTTTAGTTTGACCCACCTCTAGTCTGTTGCCTGCTGCCCGAAGCGTGGAATAATATAGGAGTGAAGTAGGTTTTTCTGTTTTTTTTTCTCTTTGATTTTTTGAGAAAAATTTTTAGGTTTTCCTTTTTCTTTAATTATAAGTTTTGGGTTAAGACTACGTTACCCAAAATGCGTTTCAAGTGCATAATTTGTCACATATATATGTACTTATATATGTTTTTAAGTAACTTATAAATAATCTATTAGATGGTTAAGTTCGAGTAGCCCTAGGCTAGACTTCGCCAACTGATAGGTTAAGAACTCTATTGTCATACTTTATAATATGTATTGAATTTTACAAATAAAAGTCGTTTATTATTATTATTATTATTATTATTATAAAGAGTATTTTGTTCATTCCCGATACCATAGACGTTACTATTCACAAAATTTCTATAGCGCATATTGACAAGCAAGATAGAGGCTTCATTAAAGGATATACAAACATGAATCATAGTGAATTGGGTATAATTTCAAGAGAAAATTAACAGTTACATGTGATACTCACAGATACGGTTCGGCATTTCCATAAATCGCCGTTAACGGACCAACGTTTGCGTATTAATGTATAATAGATTAAAGAGGGATGGAGATTACGACCGGTATGTCTGTATGCGGAAAGGGGATGCGATTGATTGAAGTTTACGCGCTAAAATTGCACATTGTACTGCATGGGAAGACTTATTTGTGTATTGCTAATCGACAGTTGTCTGTAGTGTTTAATGCGGCTTTTGATTACCATTTTTTTGGGTTGGATTGAACCGCATTTGCCAAAAGATATTTTTTATGAATCAATGTTTATTTTATAAGTAGTCTATTAACTTTTATTTAGTGCTTCAATGGCTGCTTGACTATCCGACATGATAATAATACTTCGATTTCTATAATTTTCGTCAATATTGAATTGGGCACACTTTTCTATGGTGTGAATTCTTGCTTGAAATATTCTTGGGTTCCATGACCGCTATAGGGTATGTTTGCATTGCTTCTGTAATGCCTATATGAGCTAGTATTCAAATTTCAGTACGGTTATCTCTCGTCGTAAATATATGGTCCAGCTAATTCACGCAATGACTCCATAGGTGATTATTGGTCCCAATTTGGCTATATCCGGGTGTCTGATTAAGAAATGTAACTCGCTGTATCCCAGAACCTATTTTTCGTACATCTTAGAGACAAAAACCTGTACTACCAACTAGGAATTTCTGGAAATTGCTTTCAAGCTTCCTACTCCATTGCTAGAGGGCTTAGTTCACAATAATAACACGAAAACGTCATTTTTCTATAATAAATGTACCTTTATAGTACCACAAAATTTAAATATTTGTTATAATAAAATCATTTAACGTAAGTTTGCTTCAGTACTTTTTCTCTATTTTGTAAAATAACTGGTTGAGGTGAGTGGCGAAGATTGAACAGTTGTTTTGTTTGCAAATTTTTTGTGAATCTTCAAATGCGATCATTTGCTTTTTTTATAAAAATTTGGATTTTCATTCAGCCAGATACAATGATCCCGATACGAATGAAAACGATTTATTTTCAAAATAGAGTGAACACAAGACCTAGATATCTTCTGTAAGTTCCTTGTGGCATTATTTATTATTTTTTCTCTTATTTTTTGGGAATGAAAACCACAATAATTTTTATTTTTTTTTATTTCGACGTTTCGGTAGCGTTCCAGCTACCTTTGTCAAGATTGAATAATGATAAAATAATTTTTGCTCCCTATTTGACACAACGAAAAAAATATGACAACTAGACAATCAATAATATATTGAAGTTTAAGACTACAAAACTTTGTTGTCAAATTTTATTAAGGTCCATACATAGTAGATCACATCTCTGGTAAAATGTTAAATAAATATTTTATTTTATGATATGATAGTCTACTAGAAATGGAATCCCGTGAAGTGCACGTTCCAGGAACGGTTTTTATTGGGATAGCGCTTTTTTTCGCTTATTTTGGAAATGTTAATAAAATGCGTTTGTTGTTACTTTTTTGTGTGTGATTATTTTTGTTTTCAAAATATGTATGACTCAGTTTGGTGATTTTGTGTATTGAAGTGTGTATCGATTAACAACTATTCCAATGATAAATCATAAGAAAACCTGGATCTATACTAACAAAAACAAAACCAAAAAATGAAGAACAATCTTCAAAAATTGCATATATCAGATATCTTGTGAATACGACAAATTCTATTTAGGTGAAACATCTAGACCATTGAAAGTCAGAATAAGTGAACATAAAAAATATATCAAAGATAGGGAGTTCTTTAAATCAGGTATTTGTAAACATATATATAACAAAAAGACTGCCCTCTCTAATAAATATTTTGGCTAGAGCAAATGTGCTGCCATCTGTAGTTGTCATGATATATTAAGAGAGAAAATTGAGCATCTATCAATTCAAATCTATCAATTTTAAGGCGGTAAATTTAAAACTTCTGCCCATTTCATTTTTTCAAAATCATGTTTTGAAACCTCTCAAGCATAAAGTATTCAGTCGACAATGTCCCGTTATTATTCTTGTTGAAACTCTTAGCGCAGTTTTACTACTTGGATAGAGGATCTGAGGGGATCCTAAAATTTCTTACATTATTTATAAAAATTATATCTATCAATAAAAATACTTCTCCACACACAGTGCGGCACAGTCTTTTACTCACGCTAATTTTTTATTGTTTTACGCAAAATTATTGTTTGAATAAACTAATTATCACTATATCATAAGTTAATTTTCTGATAAATTGGTTTACGTTAAGTTATAGTACATACCTGAGGAAGTAGAATCCATTGAAATTGGTTGAATTGTCTCGTTTTACGTAACTTTGAAAGCAATTACATTTAAATTTACCGTATCAATTAAAATATTCCGGAACAACTAGAAACTACCACATATTCTTGACGGTAATATTTCCTTTTAATGTTACGTGTGTGGCAGTTCTTAATTCACTTTATTGGCATGTCGGGTCTAATTTAACTTTCAATTTAATTAGCTACAGAAAGTTTGTAAAACCAGCTTTAATCCATTGCGGTAAAAAATAATAGCCTCATTTAAACTTTTCCATTGTTTCCGTTAGAAACGTAATCGTGTCAATTACTCTTTAAAACGACAGTTTCCGTCCACTTCATAGACACCTTCCATCAATTGATTAATTCAAATTTTGGTTTTGAACAAGCTTTCATGAAAAATAATTCCTATTTTACATTTTATACGGAATGGTACATATGTGAAGAATGAATCATTTTTTCAAAATTGAGTTATTCTAGACATTTTTCATTGTCACGCATTCTGTAAAATATTCTTTGTATTCGAGACGATATCTTTGGAGAGCGATGATTTTTTCATATACAAATGTAGGTCACTTGATAAATTTGAAATGAATTTCAAATGGCACTATCCATGTATCTATACTGAGAAAACACAATTATTAAAAAGAAACCTTTTTTTTGGAACGAGATGGGAAACTCATGTTCGAAACTAGTGAAATACAAGTTACCTACTTTATAGACGAGGCGTTGTACAAGAATTTTTCTCAGATATATCAAGTTAGCGGGCCAAATAGTGCAAAAATAATATTTGACAAGCTGAAAAATTGCCGTTTTTATGCCGTTTTCTTGCCGTGAAATCTTCAGAATTTGCCGTTAATTATTTAAAAAAAATGGTATGGCCCGCTAGCTGGCGTATCAAGCTATCGGACCACCCCCTGGAATATTGCTTTCCTTTGCGTAGTAATTTAAATTTAAGACATAGATAATTGCCGCTCTAATTGCCGTTCAAGAAAATATCATCTACGGCATTGGGGCACGATGGCATGGAGGGCAGAACGGGAAAAAAATATTTCTGCGTATCAACTTGGCGGGCCACCCCCTGAAACATGGCTTCCATCTTCACGGCATTCAATTGCAAATGTACAGATAATTGCCGCTCTAATTGCCGTTCAAGAAAATAACATCTACGGCATTGGGGCACGATGGTATGGCGTGCAAAACGGACAAAATTTATTTTTACGTATCAGCTTAGCGGCCAGCCACTACTTTGCCTTTGCTCGATAAGCAGTTGGCATCTGTTTTCATCACAGAACTTAAGCATTTTGCAAATGACAACATCAAGGAGTACGCAAGGTTATAGAAACAATGTTCTCATCGGCGGTGCCTGCGACGATACATCTGATACAAATAAACCTATAATTATTTGACATGTTTGCCTAATATGCGTACCTAAACAAAACCTGAAAAAATATTACACCTAAGTTATACGATACGCCATCAAAGTTCAATACTGAGTGGAATAATATGAATTACGATTCAAATAAAATCTGTATATTCATTTGAAATAATAATTTTTATTTTGACATAATATTAACAAGAAAAACCAAGCGTGACAACAATTATTTCAATTGTTTTAGGATTCCTCAAATGTTCATTCTTTCAACTACTGATAAAAAAATGGAAAAATAATTCCGACGGGCCCCTTTCACTGAAATCAAGTTCGGACTGATCGGGGTAGGGCTCGCAAGGTTATGCTCGCAGTGTACAGGGTACATATGTAAGGCTGGTCGCTAAGTTGATACGTAAAAATACATTTTGTCCGTTTTACCCCCATTGCCATTGTGCCCCAATGCCGTAGATGATATTTTCTTGAACTGCAATTAGAGCGGCAATTATCTGTACATTTGTAATTGAATGCCGTGAAGATGGAAGCCATGTTTCAGGGGGTGGCCCGTCAAGTTGATATGCAGGAATATTTTT
>CAJUYG010001620.1:0-16210 GCA_910591675.1 Galerucella calmariensis | reverse complement strand
CATGTTTCAGGGGGTGGCCCGTCAAGTTGATATGCAGGAATATTTTTCCCGTTTTGCCCCCCATGCCATCGTGCCCCAATGCCGTAGATGATATTTTCTTGAACGGCAATTAGAGCGGCAATTATCTATATCTTGAATTTAAATTACTACGCAAAGGAAAGCAATACTCCAGGAGGTGGTCCGCTAGCTTGATACGCCAGTTAGCGGGCCATAACTTTTTTTTTTAAATAATTAACGGCAAATTCTAAAAATTTCACGGCAAGAAAACGGCATAAAAACGGCAATTTTTCAGCTTGTCAAAAGTTATTTTTGCACTAGCTGGTCCGCTAACTTGATGTATCTATTTTTCTCGACTCTATTCTTGCTAAGTCTCTTTCTTGTTTATTTTTTCCGTAGTGTATTTTTGCGGATCCGTTTGTTCCAGGAAACGTGATAATAACAGTAAAATTATAGAAGTGATCTATAATTTATAATTTAATTTCAAGAAGCCCAGTATTGTTGAATTCTGTTCGGTAAAACCATAGTGATCTAACTTTTCAAGATATATGTCATATCGACCTGTTTTCGTCAATTTGCTGCCACTTGGCCCACCTTCATAATCCATTTAACATTTTCCAAAGACAACTAGATCTATAAAATTTATACTAGCGTCCTCTAAAGTGTACATCAAATTGGATTAAGTATACAGGGTACCTAAGATTTTTTTACAGGCTGTAAACTAGGTTTATTTGAAAATTGGGTAATTTTTTGGTACCTACAGTAATCTCATACGAGTTATACAGTGTATCTGTGATGTCATCATAGAAGCAGGGACGTCATCGCAAAGGAAAACATTCAATGGAAGGGGGGATAGAACTTAGTTCAAATGAAAAAGCTTTTTATTTCAAATTCAACAGTATATCACAATGAGGGTACTCAAGTTGAAAATTATACAAAATTTTCAATTTATTGATTATTTGCAACAAGCTTGTAATAACCTTACGCAAGAAATGATACATGCGGCATGTACACGTGAATTATACTTAGACGATTCGATGCATGTGTTGCTGAAGACGGAGGCAATTTTAAACATATTTTATAAAATCAGTGTAAAGTCGAAGTGCTCTGATTATTGTTGCAAATAAACATTAAACCGAAAGTTTGGTGTGATTATCCACTTGAGTACCTTCACTCTGATACAATGTTGAATTTGAAATAAAAAGCTCTTTCATTTGAGCTGAGTTTGATTCCCCCCTTCCATTGTATTTTTTCATTGCGATGACGTCCCTGCCTCTATTATAACATCACTGTAGGTCCCAAAAAGACCCAAGACCAATTTTCAAATATACCTATTCATTAATTCCTGAGTTGCAGCAGTAAAAAAATCTTGGGACACCGTCTATAACGTTTACATTGGTGGAAAAGGTATGCTATCAACAAGACCAAGTCTGCAAAGATCGATCAAGCAGGAACAGACTCACAGGCGTTTCACCATAACAAGGTACCCACCGTACCCACCTTTAAATACACGCAGAATTTCTTTGAGAATACGTGTTGGTTATGCCTCTTGATTGGGTGAACTTTGTGAAATTATATTACGTCCTCTAGTGGTGGACCTGCAATCTCATACATAGAACAATAAAAATTTTCTCAGACAGCCAAGCAGCTTTGACTGACACTCATAGGATAAACATACTAACTGACAGCCAGGCAGCCCTTGCAGCTTTGAACAGCCGCAAGGTAGGTTAGGTTAGGTTAGGTTTGTGGTGAGTGGGTCTATAAGGCCCTCCACTGCGACTCACAAGAGTCTATTGTGGCTCACACCTATTCAGATTTCACCAAACAAATTCAGCTTCTTAACAAAGCCGGTTATTTTATTTGGTGAATGATATTTCAGGTCCGAGTGCGAGAGAGAGACCCTGCCAAACATCAGATACCTGATTCGAGCCGCGGCGGAGCAGGCACAAATTATATGCTCTGCTGTTTCATCATCTTCCAAACAAAGACGGCAAGTCGGATCTTCCGACAGTCCAAGTTTTAGCATATGATGATTCAGATGACAGTGGCCTGTTAAAAGGCCTGTTAGACAACGTAGGTCATGCCTGCTATAGTCTAACATTTGTTTGGAGACATACTTCGAAGGATGTATAAAAGCCTTTGAATGAACCAATCCCGGTAAATTATTCCAGAAGTCTAAAGCTCTTCCTGCTGTCCAGGTATTTAGTGTTTGTTTGGCAAAACTTATTGCGATGCCAATTGTGGGTTCTGGTCCGATAGAAACACGTGCGGCACCTTCCCTTGCAAGAAAGTCTGCCTTCTCGTTTCCTTCCATGCCAGAATGGCCAGGGATCCAGACCAGCAATACTTTATTGAGTTCTCCTATTGAGGAGAGTCTTTTTTGGCAGTCTAGAACCAATTTCGACGTTACACGGCAAAAGCTAAGTGCTTTTAAAGCCGCTTGGCTGTCCGAGAAAATTTTTATTGTTCTATGTATGAGATTGGCTTGCTTCACTCTCTCCACACATGAAACAATGGCGTAAATTTCCGCCTGAAATACGGTTGCTTAGGATCCTAGAGAGGTTGAAATTTCTGTCCTAGGTCTGCGCCCGTATACACCTGCACCAGAGCCTGAGGGTGTTTTTTAGCCGTCTGTGTACCAACAGCTGTCTGCTCTTAATAGTTCATCCTTTCGGAGGACCCATTCATCTCTATTTGGAATTAGGACGGTGTAAGGCAGGTCGTAGTTTACTGTTGGAGGCATTATGTCAGAGGTCATTCCCAGAATACTGTGACTTTCACTGTCCGCTAGTATTCTGCTTCGTTCTGCATAAGCCTGATTTGTGCATTTAGAAATATGTACAATTCTGTATGCTGTCCATCTAGCCTCTCTTTCCAAAAATATATGGAGAGGAGGTAGGTCCAGAAGGATTTCCATGGCTGCTGACGGTGTGGAGCTGATAGCACCAGTGATTGCCAGACAAGCCTGTCTGCCGCAAGGTAACATCCAGACTGGTAGAAGAATGCCAGAAAGAACTAAATGAACTGGCAGACCACATTAAAGTAAGATTGGTGTGGGTGCCGGGGTCAAACGGTATTTCTGGAAATGAACAAGCTGATGAACTCGCGAGAAGAGGTTCAGCTACAGCATATGTTGGACCAGAACCAGCTCTTGGGACCACAAAGAAGGTAGTCCGAGGGCAAATACAAAAATTGGTACAAAGCCAACATAGACTTCAGTGGAGGAGCAGTCCAAAGCAGGTACACAGTAAATGTGGTTAGGTATTCATGCGATATCAAGGGAATAATTGAGGGTATTATGTCAGGTCCTAATAAACTTTCATCCGGTCCTGATGGTATTACATTGTTTCTTAAAAGGAACTGTGTTTTCACTTTGGCTAGACCAATACAATTCCTCTTTAATCTTTCTTTAGACTCTGGTATCTTCCCTGATTTTTGGAAACAGAGTTTCATTACTCCAATCCATAAATCAGAACCTAAAGATGATGTAAGGAATTATAGATCCGTCTGCATTCAATCTGAGTTACCTAAATTACTTGACTGCCTTATATCTAGAAAGATGAGTTGGGATACTTCTCATCTAATTAATAAGGAACAGCACGGATTTGTGAAAGGTAAATCAACTACCACTAATTTAGTATTGTATAAACATTTTATCCCAAATACATTAGAGAAAAGAGGGCAGGTAGATGCAATATATACCGATTTTACCAAAGCATTCGATGGTGTTAACCATTTACTTTTATTAACAAAATTGAATGCAATAGGATTTGACGGTTGTATTTTGAGGTGGTTAGGTAGCTTTTTGGAAAACCGTACGCAATCTGTCCGTTGTGCTGGCTCTATATCTACGTCTATCTCCGTTACATCGGGAGTTCCACAAGGTGCTCACCTAGGTCCAGTGCTGTTCAATCTTTATGTCAGTGATATTCCTGATGTTATATGCAACTCAGAAATTTTGATGTTTGCAGATGATCTAAAATTGTTCGAGTGTATAGTCAATGCTAATGACACTATCCTGTTACAGGGTGATTTGGACAATCTTTCAAATTGGTGCAATGTAAACCTGTTGAGGCTTAATCCTACTAAGTGTCAACAAATTTCATTTTTCAGGAACAACAACCCCTTTTTCAACATCTTACATGCTGAACAATGCTCCACTTGATCAAGTGAAAAGCGTTAAAGACTTAGGTGTCGTTTTAGATCATAAGTTATTATTTCAATCGCATATTTCTAAGATAGTTGCAAAAGCGAATAAAATGCTGGGTTTTATAATGAGATCATCAAGAGATTTGTCACTGCATTCAATCAAGATTCTATACTGTTCCTTGGTACGTTCAAATGTGGAGTATAATTGTGTTGTGTGGAATCCGTTCCGAATGAATGGCGTTAATCTGATCGAAAATGTTCAAACAAAATTTTTGCGTTATGCAGCTTTTAAGATGGAGCTTAGTAAAGGCGCATATCAAAGTAATGCTTCATTAACAATATTAGATTTAAACACGCTATCACATCGTAGATCTGTTAGTTCTTTAACTTTTTTACATGCATTAGTTAATGGTGCAATTAATTGTCCTGATTTATTAGCACTCATCAACTTCAATGTTAATGGTAGAAGAACTAGAAATAGTGAAATATTTAATATTCCATTTCATCCTACGGACTATGGACAAAATGAATCCATCACGAGAGTTCTCAGAATTGCCAATGACATTAATTTTAGCATAGAACTTTTTAATAACTCAATTCCTACTTTTAAAAAACAGACAATAATCTTAAATTTTTAACTTTGAATTTTAATTTTAATTTTAAATTGTAATATTTTGTTTCATATTTTAAATTGTATTTCATTGATTTCCTGTTATATTTTGTGCTTTTTTTAGTATTGTATTTTTATTGTTGCATTTTGTATCCGCCCACTTTTAATCTAATTTTTAATCTAATTTTGTATTGAAATGGCATGACCGTTAAATAAAATAAATAAATAAAACCTTCATAGGTGACACATGTGTAAAACGGACCGAAGAACTACTGAATATCAGTAGGAATAAGCTAAGAATTGTTACAGGTTATCTAACGGGTCATACCCCGGTGAAAGATCACCTGCATGTAATAGGGTTATATAACGGGGACCTCATCTGCAGACTTTGTGGCATGGAGACCGAGACAGTAACCCATATCTTATCTGACTGTGAGTCACTGGACTCAAGGAGACAAACAATCTTCGGAGAAGCCAATGTGCCACCTGAAGTATATGGCACACATCCAATGAACCTATATCGTCTATTCGAAGGTACGGGGATAACCGGATGGGTGGACTGTATGTAAGTATTGCTGGTCTGTATCCCCGACCATTCTGGCATGTATGGAAACTAGAAGGCAGACTCTCTTGTAAGGAAGGGTGCTACACGTGTTTCTATTGGACCAGAACCTACCTATTATTGGCCTAGTTATTGGCATCGCAGTAAGTAATGCGAAGCATATAATCTGTGCCTGAATACGTGTGAGCCACACTAGACTCTTCCTAGTCGCAGTGAAGGACCTTATAGACCCACTCACCACACACCTAACCTAACCTAGTGGTGGACCTACAACTCTGTCCATAATATCCAGATTTTTCTAAAGGCCGCTTTTATTATAGAATATATCACACGGAAAAAAAAGAATCGTTGTATCAAGTAAAATTTATTTGGATCAATTAAATTAAAGTGTCATATATGCACGACAAAATATTATTTTGAAGTAATTAAAATAATTACTTGGTTTCAAGGTAGGTTAAAGTATTGATGCAACTAACTGTTTGTTGACTGAACCAAATATTTAGTGAACCGGACCATTTTCATAAATTACTTTGATAAAATTATTGCTTCAACATAGTGAATATTTTGTTGAATTGAATCTGAAAAATGATCAAATCAATTGAGAAAAATAATGGTTGTCAATTTTTTTTTGTTGAACAAATTATAATTAATGATCTAATGAACAAACGTTATCATCATATCAATTTTTTTTTGCTTGGTTCGAAACAAACTTTGGATTCAAGTGAAGAATTATGTTGTTCAATTGAATAACAAAATCAACGAAATTCATAAGCAAATCAAGAAAATTAATTGCTTGCGTTAATTTTGAGAATTTATCCGATAAATTGAATATTTTAATTGAAAAATATAATATGTTGATTGAACTTGAAATGCAATCAGTTTGATCAACTGATTGCTAATTTCAATATGAAAATTAAATTGACATAACATACTGAGTGCTTTAAAAAAGAAAAGCTAAATATACTTCATAGCATTTTATTTAAAAAGAAAAAACAATAACAAAATAAAATATTAATTTTCTAAAACATAAAATCAAACTTCCACTAACTGCATTTCTTTTCAACCACAATAACTTTTCCATAAATTGGAACCAATCCACTTGCAAATTCACTATAAAGGGCATCAGGGAAAATCAAATCATAATATATGTTGATCTACAAAGAATTAATAATAAAAATGAATAGAGTTCAATGAATGTTCTAAACAAGCATGGAAGAAATTCTTGAATTTTCCAATATAAATATACGAAATGCAGCCCCAATAAATGTATCACATGTCCCTTTCTTAAACACTGAATTTAGGTAGCACTACTATAACGCTTAGAATTAACAATTTGCAAGTTAATGATGATGAATATAAGAAATTTAAAGTGAAGGTAATGACACCTTACATTACCTTACATTTCCAATTAGGTAGGTTAGGTTAGGTAGGATCATAGCAAAGTACCGTAGCTTCGTAAAAAAGACATTAGGTACTTATTGTTTAAAACCGGGTTCAATCTCGGTTTAAATTCATGTTTCGTTTAGAATGTGATGTATGCGATATATTTAAGATACAACTGATACAAGGCAAACTACCTATCATCTTAAACCAAAAATGAACATTTTTTCGGAAGAAACGAGATAATATAATATTTGTAAATAGAATACATAATTATATTTACCTGAATAATCCGCTAATCCACAACAATTTCCAGACAACACGTTATCACTCACCTAAAGATCTAACTCCTATCTTAGAACAATATAAAATGAAGAATGAAGTGAAAACGTTGTGATAGATAGAAACAGGACAATCTTTTAAGTTCCAAACCAATTAATTTTTTGTTTTAAACAATATAGTGTACATGCTTGATTGAAAAGAAAATATTAAGGTTGAATTAATATTATTATTCGCTTAAAAGGAGTTGAAAAATGCTTCATTTCAGAAAATTAATTTTGAACCGAGCGAATTCTCTTGTTTGAGTCAACCAAATATTATATTTGAGTTAATAATATTATTCGCTTAAAGTAAGTTAAAATATATTTCATTTGACAAGTGTATGTTTGAATCAAGCGTGTTCATTTGTTTGATTTGAATGAATCATTTTTTTGAGATAATATTATAATACTTTGATGTAAATTAGGAAATACTTGACTTGATAAGTCCATTTTTGATTCAAGAAATTTCTAGGATTACGTCGACAATTCCATTTTGTTTCGGCAATTTTAATATTTCCTTGGACGAAACATTCAGTATTTGATATGAATGAAATTTAATCGAGAATCAAATAAAAGTGACTAAATAAATTTAGTTGATATAACATATATTTTTTTTCCGTGCAGAAAAACATTATTTTCCTTACGTTTGTTTTTCAAAATCGCTTAGTTCGTGCCTGTGTTTTTTTATTCGAAATGATGGGTCGAAACGAAATACCTCGGAATGGACTTTATATTTCAACAAAATAAGTTTATTTAAGTTATTATTAAATTTTCCAGACGCGAACAGTTCGTTAACACGCCTCCCAAATTCGTTGTATAAATTTCTCGAAGTAAAATCCAGACGGAAATTTGGGAAATATTCAGGAATATTCATGTTCAACGTGTGATTAAATGTAAATTTGAAAAGTTCGTCGAGGCCTTCTGGGACAAGTCTGAGAATAATTCCGTTTGACTAAAACTAGTTTTAATTTTCAACTTTCCGGATATTTCTATATCGAATATCGGAAAGCATTCCTTGGTGTTTATTTTTCACTGTTAATTAAACTCCAACTAACCGTATATGATTGTAATTATGATAAGAAAGTTTTGATATTCTAGGTTTTTGATGAAAATCTGATATTTTGTGTTTGTAGCCGTGAGGATACCTTGTAGTTTACTCGAATAGTGTAAAACATATCATTTTTTCTCTTACCGACTTATTAAACCTTTTTCTAAGAAACTATTCATTTTGTAGTCTTTTGTCCATTCCTTATACCTGGTGTCCAAAGATTTAAATAAAAAAATAAGGATTGATCGTTAACAAAACATGGCATCGTGTCTTAAAATCCAGTAAATTAAGACCGATTCCCACAAATCTAGGAGTCATGATAACGTCAGTTGAAGAGTACTCACGTCGCAGCCGAAACGTCTGGATCCAACCCTATCAGACCATAGTCTTTAAGTATAAGAAATTTCTCATCATAATTAACCTCACAACACAAACTATTATATTGAAGTGCAGTTGAAAAAAAATCTTTTGTCTACAGTTCTTTATTCTGCACATAACGACCGGCCATTAGAACATTATCAAAAATTACATCACAAGTCTAACTAAAATATAAAAACACCCGACACCCTGTATATTCCAAAATTTTTTTGTGTTTTGCGCACAATTTTAGGCCGTTTTTATATGATAAGTCCTATTTCAACTGTTCATCGTTATATTTTTTCAAATCAGGGTCAGTCCAGAATGTGGAATGTCAATGTCATTAAATCGACCAATAGTCGGAACCCACCCCTTTAGATTTGGAGGAATTTCAGAAGCTTTATTTCATTTGATAACAAATTTCTGCAAAAGAAAATTGAAAAATTATTTTTTTAAATTAATGCAAAATTCAAAATCCTACTATTTCTCCTGGTTTTTAAACTTTTTTTTTAAATGTATAGGTACTATTTGAATTGAAAAAATTAATTAGTGTTAGTTCGAAAGGGGATACACTTAAGGCTATGAAAACAAATTTGAAATTTTTGTTTTTTAAATATCGAGTTTTTGTATTCTACCTTGTACCATTGATTAAAACATAGTTTTAATCAATGCTTGTACTAATCGTAAGCGATCCTGAAATTTTTGAAACCGTGTTTTCTGTTCTTTCAAATAAATGAGTTATTTAACTGAAAAAAGATGTATCTCAATTAAGTTTAAGAAGTCGTGTAATTTTGTAATTTTGAACAGTTGATATTCATTACTATTGATGTCATTCATTTATCCATTTATTTCATAGAGCATTTCAAGTGTAAATTTAATTTATATTCTATTATGAAAATAGTTTTTTTTTTAATCCTTTCTGCACTATTATTGCTTTTTTTTCACCTGAACATTAATATGATTAACGATTACATGATTTCTTGAACTCAATTAGGATAAACATTTTTTTACAAGCTAGAGATTTTTCTAATTTTTTTTTTCAGAGATTTTTTTTATAGCCACAAGTATTCCCCTGGTAACTGACACCAAGTAATTTTTTGAATAGAGGAGTTCAGTCTAAGGTCAGTGTGTGAAAAAAAAAGGATAAAAGATAACTGCTAACAAAAATTCATCCAAATCAAAAGGGGTCGATCCCAATTATTGGTCTATTTGACGTAGAATGACCCACCATAGGTATATTCATGAGTGATATACAGTTAATGTTTATACTTAGTATATTGGACGTAAACTATATGTTGTCGTGGAAAAAGTATAGTGCGAAACTCCCACAAAATGGCAATAGGTATATCATTTTGAGCTTGTTGCATAACTTGCTATTATATATCAATTACCGAATAAGATCACTTTATTTGAAACAAATACGTACATACAGATCACGTAATTTCTTATGGAACCTTCCTGGATTACACAAGTACGACAAGGAAAATATGAGAAAAACAGCTTGAAAGAGAGAGAAAGTATAACTGTTTGCGCGCATCGGAGGCGTGCACTCAGGTCTAGGGGATAGCCGAATGATGATTGTCCTTTACAGAGAGAAAGAGAATTCACTAGTAGGTGGTATTCAGAACTTGAAAGAGAGATAAAGTGTAACTGTGCGCGCGCATCGGAGGCGTGTACCCAGGTCTAGGGGATGGCCGAATGTTTATTGTCCGTTCTGAATACCACCTACTAGTGAATTCTCTTTCTCTCTGTAAAGGACAATCAACATTCGGCCATCCCCTAGACCTGGGTACACGCCTTCAATACGCGCGTACAGTTATCTTTTATCTCTCTTTCAAGCTGTTTTTCTCATATTTTCCTTGTCGTACTTGTGTAATCCAGGAAGGTTCCATAAGAAATTACGTGATCTGTATATAAGCAATCAAACCTTTGGAAGAACTGGACCAAATTGAAAAAAACTTCGTTGTTCACCTAAATTACAACACCAGGGGCCGCTGCTGTCTTATTCCGCAATTACTAGAGATAATTATGCATTTTATCATTTTTCAGTATTTACCACTCCCAAATTCATACGCGCTCTCGCAAATAATTCTCCCTTCTGGCTATATTTCACTGCTATCTAAATCTGAAGTGATTCTCATATCTACCGATAACAACCATCGTTCAGTACCTTCTTGAAATGCAAATTCCGTAATAATGTAGGCTGGAATTATACGTTTTCAATATCCATAACCGGTGATTGTACGCCATTAATAACCTCATGCGTTCAAGAATTGAGGTAAGAAGAGATATTAGAGGTAGAGTTACAGCATAATATTATTCGGTATTTGATAGTAGTAATTGAAATTGCAAACTGCGTTTCAAAACTACTGTATCTACAATGGTTTTGTGATGTCGTATCTGCATAATTATTTTTCTAGTATTCAGTAACACAACCAGTGGTGTTATGAATGTAGTATTATATGGTGTGACAAAAGCAGAAAATAAGTTCAGCTATCAACTGCCCTCATAGCTGTAGGTTTAGTACATCCAAGATGTATATAGGAAGTTTGGAAGAAAAATCAAAAGAGCTCTCCACGTTTGAAGCTTTGAGGATTTTACGAGCATAAAACAAACACAAACTGCTCAAGAGGGGCTGTTCAGTTCCTAGCGCGAAGAAGAATTATACCAGAAACTGCAACGTTGCTGGGAAGGCACCTACACTGTCTAAAAAAAATTAACAATCTAATCTACCGCATTCAATTGTTAGCATGCTCCACATCGAGCAGTGATTCTAAGTGATATTGTCGCCTGAATGGGCACCTGAAAAAGCTCAAAATATTGGAGGAAGAAAAATGTAGATTCTGTGGCATAGAAGAAGAAAGCTTCATCCACATACTTGTGAATTGGCTGCACAACACCTGGATAAAAAAGAAGAACATTCCTCAGGGAAATAGGACTAAAGGAGCTACTAATCTCTGTGACTTTCCTCGCGTAGTAAGGAGGCACAATAAATCTCGTAGGTCTCAGTGTATGTCATCCCATACATCTATATCGAGGCATGCCTGATACACCCTATTGGCTACAGCAAGACCTCAGCAGTCAGGTTATTCGAGACGAATAAATAAAAAGGTGGGAGCAATGTTACGTCGGACATGTCCAGGAGTATACAGGGTGTCCCAGGAGTTCAAACCAAAAACTTGGGAGGTGATAGAAAGGCTAAAAATAATGAGGGTATTTTATATAAAATTCTTTCTTTACGCCCTTAGTAAACGAACTATAGGGCTCTAAAGTTGGGAATGGAAAATGGTTTTTTATCAAATGGCTGATTGGTAATTGGTAATATTTCAACCGTTAATAAACACCATAATTGCACACTTTTTGGCGTGATATACAAGTCTACAACATACTTGTGAACTCAGGTACCGACTAAGTCAAATGGTGGATGCGCCTTTTTTTTGTAAGTAAAACTTTTTCAGTTATAAATGCAATAATTGGCTTTTGTGAACATTTTCAGAGATATCAAGTCCTCCTGTGACATCTTGATAAAATTAACGGTTTAAGAGATACGGGCAATTTTATGTCGCACTGCACACCTATTTGCGCATTCACATTTATTTTGAATGTACGATGAAAGGAAGCATCCTGTATTATTAGCAAATTATTAATAAATTGTTGCAGTCTACATTTGTGAATATAAACTTTTACTTTGTTTAACTTTAAAGAACTTCATTAAAAACGAACATTACTTTAATAAAAGTAAAAATATCAACAAAACCCTGAAAAATGAATAACTACATTACCTACATTAACAGATTAGAAAAAACGAGTAACCAAGTAATTAACGACATCAAAAAAGTCAAAACGGTTTAAAAAAATTACACTGATTTATTGATAATTTGCTAATAATACAGGATGCTTCCTGTAATCGTACATTCTAAATAAATGTGAATACGCCAATAGTGCAGTGCAACAGAAAATTGCCCGTATCTCTTAAACCGTTAATGTTATCGAGATGTCACAGGAGGACTTGATATCTCTAAAAATGTTCACAAAAGCCAATTATTGCATTTATAACTGAAAAAAAATTTACTTACAAAAAAAATGGCGCATCCACCATTTGACTTAGTCGGTACCTGAGTTCACAAGTATGTTGTAGACTTGTATATCGCGCCAAAAGGTGGGCAATTATGGTGTTTATTAACGGTTCAAATATTACCAATTTCCAATCAGCCATTTGAAAATTGTAAATGAAAAGCCATTTTTCATTCCCAACTTTAGAGCCCTAGAGTTCATTTACGAAGGGCGTAAAGAAAAAATTTTATATGGAATACCATCATTATTTTCAGTCTTTCTATCACCTCCCAAGTTTTTGGTACGAACTCCTGGAACACCCTGTATACATATAAAGGATTATAAAGAAGTATCTGGATTCATTAGAAATATCGAAAAGGTGAGAAATTTCAGGAGCATGTGAAAAGTATAGAAAAGGGGACAGCTGACTTTGGTTTTTAGTTGAAAAAAATGTACTTCCGAAAACTGATGATGCATTCGGCAACTTCATGATAAATTGCAAAACTAAGTGCATTGCTGAAGAATAAGCAGATCGCAGTGGAGAACAAAACTGCAGTGATGTTCTCATCTTAAGACTTCCATCCTAAGACTGTGAGCTGAACCGAATAGAAATGGTAAGCGCATCAGCTGACAAACAATCTGAATGAAGCAGCTTGCTAAAATTTTGGCAGCAGTAGTCTATTAGTAGATAGCAATGTTGTGATTGAAGTTACTGGGCCAAAATTTCAAAAAAACGACAGCCTAATCAAACTAGCAATAACGTATGTAACAAAAATTTTGGGAAAAGTCTTATGGATACAAAAGGTTGTTGGAACATTCCAAGTTGAGATTTCAATTTAATGAGAATTATAAAGGATCATTATTCTCAATTTTCTTGAAATTTGTATCATCAGTCTTTCGACGATGGTACTGTCTTTTTGGCGGATCTTTTGAGAATTCTTTTTCTCGGAATTGTTGTTCGTCTTGAACTTTCTAACTAACTAATTTTCGGTCTAATAGTTTCCAAACATCCTCAATTTGACGGACTTGTGAAACGATTTTAGAATTGTTCTCTTTGAGCACAAAAATGATTTTCGGTTAACCTTACTTTTATTATTATGACATAATAACATAATAATGGTGGTGGAAAGCGTTGCAGAAAGAACAAGATACAGACTAAGTAGAGAGGGAATCATTAAAAAAAACCACCTCTCAATTCCTAGAAATCAGACAACCTGGGACATGCCACAAGGTATGATGAAAAAATATAACTTTTCAAAGAACAAGCAACAAGCAACAAGAAAGAATGGGATCCAAATACCATTACCAGACTTCAAAATAATGCAATTCAATGGTACACAAACGGCTCAAAAGCAATAGAAGGAGCTGGGATAGGAGTGTTCGGGCCAGGAACCAAACACTCTGAAAGCTTGGGAAAAATCCCAAGTATCTTTCAAGCGGAAATCCACGCCATAAGAAAGTGCGCCCAGTTCAGTATTGATAAAGGATACAGAAGACACAGGATTATCATAATGTCGGATAGTCAAGCAGCCATTAAAGCACTGTGTGATCAGTTTCAAAATGGTGTGGGAATGCCTAGACAAACCCAATGAACTTGGTGAGAACAATTTAGTCACCTTACTATGGATTCCAGAACACACTGGAATAGAAGGAAATTAAATAGCAGATGAACTAGCGAAGAGGGGGACTGAAATACCTTTCTGGGGGCCTAAACCCTTTTGCGGAATCAGCCCCAATGTAATATTGGAAGAAATAAGTAAAGCCGAGAAAAAGAGAAGATCTGATCATTGGAAGGATCTAGTAGGGCTTATACAATCAAAGACTCTTCTGGGGACTACAACCTGTTGAGATCAAATAAATGCATGTCGAAGTAAAACTGAGTTTTAACAGGGATCCTAGCGGGACATTGTCGCCTGAATGGACACCTGAAAAAGCTCAAAATAGTAGAGGAAGAAGAATGCAGATTTTGTGTAATGGAAGAAAAAACCTCCATCCACATACTTTCCAACTGCACATCACTCCAGAATCCTAGAGTTCAGCACCTAGGAAATTACTGGATAGAAGAGGAACATTTACCTAAGTTGAATCCTGCAGACATCCTAAAATTCCTCCGAGAAATAGGACTAAAGAAACTACTAGTTTCTGAGACTCTTCTCAGAAACTGAGTAGAAGTAAAGGTATTAGTGAATGTCACTCCAAAAATACATAAATACATACATACAAACGTACCGTATCCACATTTGTTATTGGTCGGATTGAACCCTATTTTGTAATAAAACTTTGAACGTAATTTTCCCAAAACTTCCTGACATACGCTATAATATATTCTACCCTAATAAACCCAATTAAAGCTGTTTCTTTTTGGGGACTTACCCCTGAAAGACGTCTAAGTGTATATACCACCTTAAAACACTTAGATACGAATTTTCCTCTAATAGCTTTTTCACTCCCCTTAGATAATCCTATCATATAATTCAAAGAAACAATCTCATCTTTCTTGATATTTCAGACCATTATTGAAAGCCAGTCACGTGTCTTTGATATTGTAGTCAACCAATGAAGCGACATATTACTTCTAGGTGTGTGTTTGTGAGGGTTGGAGGTAGAGGGGTTCAACCATTATCGCTGCATCCAAAGGAAATATTGCGTCTAAACCAATCTCAAGGAAAAGCTTTCTGAAATTTCGCGCTTTTGATTGGGATAATGGTGAGTGATTTGAAAAAATGAGAAACCTATTGGGGAAAGAGTTCTCAATGTCTGCTCGATATATTCTTGAAAAGGAATTTGGAACATTCTTTATGATGCTATTATAACTTAATTCTGGATCTGTTGAAATATAGTGGTGATATTTAATAAAAACTTGTTTCAACACGAGACTGTTCCGAATTATTTCAAAGTTTATTATATTCACTTCTTTTGAGTTATAAAATGATACTGAAATTCTTAAAATTTGAAAAAGTAGCTGTTGCTTCTTGTATGTGAATATATGTTTTTTTTACAATTAGGAATTCTTGAATATTTTAGCTAAACTATATTAATTTCTTATATTTACCACTATCACTATCAAAACTAAAATTTTGAATTCGTACTAATCCGAAATTTAGTTTGAACAAATGTCTCTATTCGGAAATGTCCTATTTTTCATCATTCAACCAATAATATCTATAAAATCCTACAAACTCCCATCCAAGACTGAGCGGAATCTTACCAGCGCTCCCGGATTCTCATCTACGCCAAATTTGTTTTAGACTGTTTTGTTAACTTGCTCACACAGAACTCCCTTGTCTATAAATTGATTTTTCTCCCTCAATATTCAATTTTAACTCCTAGCTTCCTAAAATATATCTGATTTGTTCCAAAAAAATTTTATAATCCCCTTTTTTTTCAATTACAGCTGCTAAGTATACTTTTTTTAAAATTTTTTTCTTATAGAAACCAATAAAATGTTTTATACACAACTATAAAATAATGCTGTCATTACAAACGTCATTTAAGGTTAGAAAGTGTCATATTACACACCTTTACTTCCCGCCCTCATCGATCACTTCCCGCCCTTACCTACCACCTTTCGGCCATCTGCAATAGCGTGCGGACTGAAAAGAGTGCGGAAAAGCTGATATTAATTTATTGATATCAATTATGCCACATTGACTATTCAAAAACTAAACTTAAAATTTAATTAACCATAAAGTAACGCATAAATTCATTATTAGCTAAATAAACAATAATATTAA
>CAJUYG010001619.1:26662-60113 GCA_910591675.1 Galerucella calmariensis | reverse complement strand
TTTTTCATTTTCTAAACGACTTTTTGGGGGTGATCCGCTCCTCTAAATCGACAACATTTGTGAGAAATTTCTCTGATAATTTTTCACTGGATATAGTAACCAATCAAATTACTTAATTTCAAGTCATGTGTCAAATTTCATCCAATCACCACTGTATTACAGCGATAATACCCTACATGTGGTGTTTTCAGTTTGGTGTTTATTTTTTATTAAAAATTAATTAAACGTCAAACTGACAACTGGATTAAAAATGTCGGGAAGATTTGGTATTGCATCTAACGATTCAACTAATTTACCATTTATTGTACTTTTCACAACTGTAGTTTTAAATAAAAATGAATAATTTTTGATTAAACTAATAAAGTTTGTATTGAGAAGTATTGAACGTCAGATTGACAATCAATTTTTTGATATCTACAAAGTAAAAAATTATCTTGTCGAATACTCCTCGGGTCTTGATAAATACTCAAAATTTTGTCATAGAGAATCCTTCAAGCGTGTTGCTCAAAGATAATAGCCCTCGGCCTGCGTCCTTTGGGCTATTATCAAGCAACACGCTTTCAGCATTCTCTACGACAAAATTATCTCGGTATTATCAAGACCCTAGGGGTATTACTACTGACAATTTTGTTTTGTTTGCAAATTTGAAAACTTTTTCAAGTCCCGTCTCAGGTCGGTAAAGATCTTGTGTATTTAACGACAAGTTGTCGGCGCAGTGTGGACGCCTGTGCAAGTTAAAACAAGTTAAGCAGTAGGAGAAGGAAAATGTAGTGATTATTAATACTAGTGTATTTTTCTAAACATGTATGATTACAAATATTGATTGTTTTGATACTTTTGAAAGATACATAATGCTGCGGAATCACCTGTTGCTAAAAATCTTAAAAGTGATTTCTGTTACACTTATATCGTTTCTAAATATTTTTTTGCAGCTGCAGGACTAGCAGGGCATGTCAGATTCTCAAAATCTGATGGTGGACATTCTTAAAAAAATTTTGAAGCTTGATCGAATCTCACCACAGTCCAATATCATCTGCGCGTAGCTGCACTAACCGTTTTGCGTTTTGTCTTAGCAACCTGGGGTGATAATGAGAGCAAAAAAAACAACTTGCGGCTATAGTTTGTTCAGCCATCCTTTGCCGTTAAGGGGAATCTATCGGCAGCGATTTGACAAAATATCGAAGTATTTTTGGCAAAGAATTTTGAAGTAATGGATGTATTGAAAATTAAGAAAAAAATATATCATGTAGATTAATGTTGAACTTGGAGTTCTCATTGAATAAAAACTTTGAAATGCTAACCCAATTTTGTTGAAAAATATATGAAAAATACACATATTAAGCAAAGTTTAAGCCCTTGTAAAGAATTAAATATGGATTGAATGGAAAAACTAATTTATAAGGGGTCTAATTTGAAGCTTTATGAATCCTATATAAAAATCTCAGAATCCTCAAATTACTTATGACAGTACAATTCCTTAATGAAATTCGGTTGCTACCACTAAAATATTGGATAAAAATCCATCTCTCGCTTTTCTATCCTTCTATGACTGACATTGTCTCTCTGCTTCGGTAGTCGCGTGCCGTTCCATTGTTGATACAACGCTCGCCGGTCTCGGCGGTCTCCCAGTTCAGTACTGACGATGTACGTGAACCAAAATCCGCTTGGACCGCTTGGCTACCTACATGTTGCGGAGCTTTCATATTTCTAATAAAATTTTCGTTATGTGAACTTAAACGTGAGGACGTAGGGAAACAAAAAAATATACAAAGCATAATTGTGCAAGGTCGAATTTGGTAGATGCCCCTTAAGTCATACATTGTCCAGCTTGCTCTCTCATTCATGAAATGGATGGGACGGAATTATGACGTCATTAACGTATTTCTTATCTAACGTCGACATAAATTTTATTTGTTACTTTTGACATTTCAGTTGTCATATTTTGAAAACAATTCTTAACAAATGCCATTGATTATAATTTTGAGGTTAAGTGTAAAATAACATTCAAGAAATGTAAGACATATGTAAAACAGCAAAATACGTCACCGATTATGACATAATGGCAAAGGATGGTTGAACAAACAATAGCAATGGTCGCGTTCATCACAACGTAGCGCTACCGAAGCGATCATCAATTTCCTGCTGAACGCGTGTTTTGTTAACTGATCAGATTAAGCATTGTGGTATCAGTCGCCATTTTTTCAATCATAATTAAAATACGCTACACGCTACCGATTGATGATGCATTAACTGTCATTTATGACATATGTTTGAAACATATTATAAACATCTTTATTTGGAGATATTTTAGTAAAAATGAGTGAACAGCTGGAGGTGACTTATTATTTCATCAATAAATTTTTTCATTTTTTTCCTGATTAAAACGCCACATGGTTAACCATTACCAATCACGACAACAACGTCACCAACTGAATTTTATTTTTATATTTTGTCGTTCTGGTGTGGACAGTTTGTCTCAATTTTGTTTTGTCTTTGGACGACAAATTTTGTCGCCAGTTTGTCGTGTTTTTGTTTCAGAATTGCGTTTCCGTTTTGTCTGCTTGGCCTGGACCCGGCGTTAGAATCCGTAGAGTAGCTTAAAAGATCTTACAGACGACGGAGCGACTTCATTTTGTAACATATTTTTACACCTTGGCTTACCTGGGATTTCTAAGGATCTGTAATTTTTTCTAGTAATAAATATAGCCTAGCTAATCAGTGCTATTGTAGCTTTCTAATGGCAATAGGATTTTTGAAATCGGCCCAGCAGTTTTCAAGTTTATTTGTTACATACAAAAATACAAATCTTGTCTCTTTATAATAATATAGATAGTTTAGATTAGTATAGAAAAATCCATGTTCAAAAAATAAAAATAATTGAAAACCGCTTGGCGATTTTACACAGCCATTCTAAATATATAATAAGGGTGAATTATTTTTGTTAACGTTGAATTTAGGTTATCTTAAAATCTAGAATAGATAGAGAACCACAGAAACAATTTAAATTTTCAAGTACGCCACTGGTAAATATTTTAACGCCTATTGGGCATATTCTTCATGTGTGGCCCCTAATTATTACTCTCCTGAAACCAGTGTTGCGTGTTCTACTTCTCTAAACACTAAACTACCAACACTTTTGAACTTACGGCATGTATTTATTAGCCTAAAATCAAGGTAATTATGCATGAGAATTGTCTCTTTTGACCTACTCCATTCCACCAAAATTTCAAAGTATTGTACGATATTTAATTTTTGAAATCAGTTGAAAAAAATGATATAAAATTTGATAAAAATGTCAGTATAGCAGTTTAGTCGATTTTCAGCTTAGTGTTTGTACAGAAATGTGTATTCTGTTCTTTAATATGATTAAAATAATAGTTTAAACACATTTTTCAAACCAATGACCGTTTATAGCTAAGAGGAAACAACTACATTCCGGGCTATATGACCTGGCGTACTTTGGAAAACAACGTGATGCTATGATCTACTAGATTCAACCAATCCTTTTGGTTGGCAATTCAACATCAATCGTAGATCAACTTCAGCGTAGATGCTCCTTCGTCAGCGCAAGGATTTCGTTCATTCTTTCTAAGCCGGACTGAAAAAAACATTCTTGCGGTATAGTATAGAAAGTACCGTCCGCTAGCCTCTCTTTGCTCTCTCCTGTCAAATTTTTATGATCGGTTGGATTCTGATTAGTCTTACTTCGGGAAGGTGTATCTTAAACAGTATTAAAACAAACACTATTTGGTCAAAGGTTCCTTATACCAAAAAATGAGAAATCTATTGTAAATTGTACCAAAGTTTGACATGATTGTTGTTTGCTTTTTTGCAAATCAACGGAATTAGTAAACGGACTTTAAACTTAACAAATGTTTTTATCTAGAACTGATTTGTGCTGATACACTAATTTGATAAATAATATGCATATTATCAATTTATTCGCCTCAGATACTTCATTTCATCCACTTGTATCTGACTCTTTTGTGTTGTTCTATTACGTACACAAGATACACAGCCATGCGTTAACACTGGTTTGTACAGAACAAAGTCTGTACCCTGTAGTTACTACATTCCTGTCTATCACCTTTTTTGTATATAGGGACAATTGATGCCATTTGCCATTTTTTCGGCCTTCCAGCACTTATTATATATTTTTTGAAATAGTTCTTCTCCAATGTTACCAGTATTTAGGATAATTCCAGTTATTTCGTAGCATCCTGGTGCTTTCCCATTTTTAAATTTGTCAACCACTTCTGTGAATTCATCTATGACTATATTTCTTCATTACTATAGTCCTGTATTTTTTCTTTATTTGACAAAAATAATGAAAACTAATCATTCAATCATAACATCTACATACAAAATATTCCAATACCAATTTAAATGGGAAATTTTTAAAGTTGCATACGATACCAAAATATGATTTTGTTCATGAAAAAATTTATGAGCCCTGAGAATAGTTCTCGAAATTAATAACGAAAATCACGTCCAATAAAGTTCGAATGGAAATAATTTTTCTTCGCTGAATATATCGTAATAAAAGTCTGTGGAATAAAAATCTTCCGTAGGAATTTAATCTAAGTCCCTTCTCCGAGTATCTAAAAGAATGCAATAAGGCCCAGAATTCTTCTATCAACATGGGGTGTTTGCTTTAAAATTTTAGTTGGGATATTCAATAAAAGGCAGATATTTTCAAGACTGCTTTTTTTTCAATCCAAATAGTAGAAAATTTCCCAATTAACGACGTCTGTTACCTCGATTATAATATATTATTGAAGAGGAAAGTTTTATCATATCAATCACTCTGCTTTATTTACGCTGTTAAATTGAGGGACATGATGAAAGTAAAATTTTATTAGTTCATCCACCGAGGGATAATTACTTTAAAAAGCAAATATGAGCTTCTGTTTGTGAGGAAAAGCTTTTAAATGTATTAAACAAAAAACATATGAGGTGGTTATTTTTGGAAAAGTGATGGGCGCTAATCTAACACAAATGAATCTACACATGAGTGCAGAACCAAGCGAAATTGAAGAGATAGTAAACATTGTCCAGCGATCCTCAAAATATGGTTCGTATATTGAGGTGACATTCACTGATACTTAAAGGATCTATTGTGCCCTCTTTTTTCTACTTATTTCCTGACAAAAGTCTTAGAGACTGGTATTTTTTGAATAAATTCGAATAAAAGCTAATCGATAAATAGCTGCATTGAAAGTATTTGGAAAAAATGAATTGAAGTAGGTACACAATGGTAGCTAATTTAATGACAAAAGAAAAAAAATTATGATGGAATTCGTTCAAACAAATTTCAATCAATGAATAATGATGTTTCAGTTCTTATTATATATTAGAATTGTAACTCCTATGTTGTCAGCAGTGACTACTGTTTTAACTGCCATCTGAAGTTTGGCCGCAGGAGCTATAAAATTCAGCGGGAATTTTAAATAAAAAAGATTTTATCTTTTCAAGAAATAAATCGACTGTTTACCTAAAGAACACAAAATTCAGCTGCTTATAAAAATATATAAATTATAACTGATAATATTTCGCCAAATCTTGCATCAGAGCTGAACATAAGAGAATATTTGGCAAACTCTTGTTGATGCAAGATTTGGTGAAATACTATCAGTTATAATTTATAGGATTCCATAAAAGATGCACTTTGTGTTCTTTTGGTAAAAAGTCAATTTATTTCTAAAAAACTTGTGCAGCAGAGTAAGAGTTAAAGCAACATAATAACATTTTTGCAGAAGGTAAAGTTTGCAATATGTAATTTGTGTGTCTAGGAAAAAGTATATGGTGAACGACGAATACTTTAAATAAAAAGACTTTGGTGAATTAAATATTTATTTAGTGATAACATTTTTAACACACATACCTATACATAACACACAACATACTACCTAACTAGATTATTTCCCAATATTCTGCTATTTTCATTCCTAAAATATAAGTATTTTGTGATTTCATCCATGTGGTCTAGCATCTAGTTCTAAACAATTCAACAAGGAGGGTTACGTATGAAGTACCGATACTCATTTCCATAGTGTCTTCTCCTTTGAAAGCGTTTTTTAGAACAAAATTTAATATAGCTACTTTCATTATTGGATCAACAAATGTTAAATCCTTGTTAGTATTCATGATTTTTGGAAATTTCATATCATCTCCTCTTAAAATAATATTAGGTTACTTTTTTACACCATAAACGGAGAATCCTAATTATTAATTAACCTATAGACTTGCTCCTAATATTAAATTTAGGTAATTACCTGGAATGAATAAAGTGAGAACAGCTTTTCTTTTCAGCCTCTTTTTCCTGGTACTTTACAGTCATCACTAAAGTGTCTAACAAAAACACGGGAATTTGGGTATATTTGTTTTGAAGGCATGCAGTATAACTTCACATTATTAATATTTCTCAGCCAGGAGTCAAATACTTCAGGTTCACCTTTTGGAAACCGATGTTAAGCACTCGTTTTGTCTCAGCAAAATGGAACACAACAAAGTTTTTTACGTGGTTTGTTTATTTTTCCTTCCATTTTGACATCTGGACATTACGATTGTTGATTATCAGTGCCCTCTGCAGTTTGGCCGCATCGTAACTTAAAACATTCTCTCCAATCTCAGTTACAATTCTAGGTTGAAGTATGTTATGGTATCAACTAATGATAAAAATGTCAGTCCTCAACAAAGTTGTAAGAATACTATTATATTTTCTTTCTTCTTTTATATAGAGAACAAGTTTGACTAGTTTAGTGCCGTAACACAGTTGGTGAAGGAATGTGACATGTGTTCACAAAAGCACTTTCAGCATGATTAATGTTTAGTTCTGTGATCTGTGACTTTAGTCGTGGCTATGCATCTTGTTTGTTTTGTCTGTTTGTCGTATGTTTTTGAGGTTATTGTTGTCGTTTTTGTTTTGTATTTCAAAAACTAAAAAACTGCATACAAATAGACAAATTTCAGAGAAAATAACTTTGATAGGCCGACCATATTGTTCTGGAGGTCAACCGATCAGTTGGAGTCATTTGGTTATCAGACAATCTTATTAAGAAAGTGATTGGACTACTCGCCAGTCTAGAAGCAAGGAAGCTAGAAGCAAGGAAGCACACGCTTACCATTGGCGTTTACGGGCATGGACATTGACTCATAACAGACATATACTCCAGGGACTAGAGCGCCTTGGGAAGCATTTCCCTAGAAAGAATCTTGTATAAAGACCATGAAGCCTTATAAAAACACAACAACAAAAATGCTGAGGTGTTGCGAGCTTCAAAACTTGGCTGGAGGTACTGAACCAATAAATCAATAGTCATCCTATGAATAGAGCCGCTTTTTCTTGCTAACCGTATTCGCTGTTCGTTTTAAACCGTGTTCAAACTGCAACGTCACAATTTTTTGGTTCGCGAAAATGGACCGTTTCAAACCATCACGTCATAGTATCAGCTGTTTGTTTTCTGTGTCTAAGCCATGGAGACTAGATAGTCTAAGCTCTGTTCTAACGTGACCTATAATTTTGACTGCTTGAAATTTACATATAAATATTTTATTTCTAGCTGCTACCATTTTAATTTGTTATTTTAGCGTACAATTTTGTGTCTTCCGTGGTTCTTTTGATTTGTGGTGGTTGTGGTTATCATTTATATTCTGTATCTGTATCTGTAGAGTGGGGAGGGTGAGTGTGTAGGTCACAGCACTTAGGCCACATGTGACCCATTGTACATCCTCCTGAGGAGTTGTCCTCCTAGGTCATTGTCCAACCTGTCCTTCTCAGGAAGGTGGACAGGTCACTGGGAGACATCTCCTTTATATCGGCAGGTGTAGGCCAAGACTCACCGAACACACACTCTCTTATTGACGATAACTCCGGACACTCGCATAAGACATGCCTGACAGTTTCACCTTCCTGTTCACACATCCTGCATAGAGGTGTGTCGACTAGCCCTATAGTATGGAGGTGTTTACTTAGTTGACAGTGGCCAGTCATAAATCCTACTGTTAAACGTAGGTTTTTCCTGGTCATCGACAAATATTTCTTCGGCGCCAGCATCCGAGGGTCGCCCAGGGTGATCCTGGCAAAACTGCATCCTGTGATTCCATCCCATCTCTTAAGGGATTGAGCATGGGTGTAACGTTTGGCTAGTTCCGCAATTGTCGAAGTCGTTAGGCCGTAGGTATCACTGGGTCCTAGAATTTTTAGTCCAGCGGCTTCCCTGGCTAAAGAATCAGCAATGCGATTCCCTTTACTCCTGTCGTGCCCTTTAACCCACCTCAGGATAATGTTGTTATCTTCCGAGACGTCAGCTAAATCTTGGTGGCACTCTAGTACTAGCCCCGACATAACACGTTGTCTGTTCAAGGCTAATAGGGCTTGTCTACTATCAGTGCAGATTATTATGGTTTTGCCAGAAACTCCTCTTCTGGTTAGTTCTTTTGTGGCAATTGAGATACCAGCCAGTTTTGTTTGAACCATTTATATTATAATGTTACATGTAACCTCTGAACAATGGAACCAAAAGAGCTATTATTAATTATTATGAGCAGTAACAGTTCTCAAAATAAAACTATTCTGATGAATTATCTATTTCCTCACAATATGGATATCTATTCATTTTGGTTTGAAGACAACTCCAGAATGTTTTTGAATACGTTTTAACCAGCAACGTATATGACGTCATAGTTTGACAAGAAAATGCAGTGTATTCAAACCGGTTCGAACCGTATTAGCGAGAAAATGCGGCTCAAGTCACAAAAACCACATTTTCCCGAAGTAGTCGTCACTTGTTTCAGTGCAACTTGACATGTGACAACATAAATTATTATAGCAGTATGAAAAAGGAATATTTGACCATAAGGTCAATGTAAATAGTCATCAATTTTAACTTTTAGCTATGCCTTTGTTCAGTTTTTTATCAAAATAATTTATTTTATCGCCAACCGTCAGTAAAGCCGTCAATTATCAGATTGATTTCAGGAAGTAAACAAACAGTTTACCTTCCTTTATGTGTGTCATATGCGGCAGGTAATAGTATATTACATAACAAGAGTAGTAAGTTGCTTATTACATGCGAATAGAAAAGTTGCGCACGAGCCGCGTAGCGGCGAGTGTTGTAATTCTATAAGCATGTAATAAGCTTACAACTCTAGTTGTGTACTATACTTTTTCTACGAACAACTCCATTAATAAAAATAAAACGCATGAATAACATGTACATTGACACTAACAGCTAGTGACAGCGAGTTTTATTAATTATTAAACGTCAAAACAACCTCTACTAACTCGTTTCCATGGTTACTCGAAACCATTGACTGACAAGGCTTTGGTGATAAATTGTTGTTTTTCTAGAACTGAAGCGTAATTTTTTTTATTACGTGCTAGTCATTACGTGTCAGTATCCGTAATGATCCATTTACTTAGTAACCAAATAGTAGGTAATATGGAATTTACTAGTGTGAGAGTAGAAAAAATATTTTGACTTTGACATTACTCGAGAATCATCATCTGTCAGTGTCACGCTTCTCCCTATTACGGCTCGATAATAGTTTTCTTGCGATTTATTTATAACAAATTATTGTTGGAACTCCTTTGACTTCAGGAATTAACTTTTATAATGATTCAAGGTGTACCTTCAATTTAAATATAACAAATAATATGTAGATTTGTTCTATAAGTTTACTTTGTGATAATAAAATGCAATAAAATATACCTCAGTTTTTTATATTCTGAATTCTGAGCAGTTGGTGATAAAATTTTGTATGCACCACGTCAGTAAAGTGTCTTTATCGGACCCGCCTGTTATTCGCCTCGCTTCGCTCGTCTCATAATTTCAGACTCATCCGATAAAGAGTCACTTTACTGTCTTGGTACATAAATAACTATTATGTGTCAAAGTTAGAAGTAAAAATGGACGAAGATTTTGGAATTCCTGACAAAGTTATTGAAAAAGGGGAGAAAGCAATTGAAAATCTGTTGCCAAAAAAGTCTAGAGAAGCTTACGAGATGGAATACGAAAAATTATTAAATTGGATGCAAGAAAACTACGTAAAAGATGTTAGTGAAACTGTGTTGCTTGGATACTTTGGCGATCTCTTTATGCCCGCGCGGGACATAAAGTGAACTTTATGCCCGCACGGGTATAAAGTGCGACATTAAATAGTTGGTAACTAAGCAATAAAAACACAATAATGAACTAGTATGACATAAAAATTATTGTGACTTTATGACATTTACGTTTGTCAAAATTCACCTAGCAACGATAGTGTCTACTATGATAAAATGGAAATGTTATTAATTCAAACCGGATTTTTTTAAATACTAATTCGTATTGAGATTGGATTGCAATAACGAAGTGGTATGACATAAAAGTTTGTATGTACCGCGGGCATAAATGAATGTTTATGCCCCGAGGGCGACCGTCTTACGAACCCGAGGGCCTCTGGCCCGAGGGTTTGTAAGTCGCACTTGGTACATAAATAACTATTTTGTACAGCTGTCCATTATGGCACATATATTATCCTTAGGTTTGTTCGGGAATGTAATTCCGAACCAGTTCAGAGACTATTTGCATGCGCATTATGAAAAGCGTCGTTTATCAATTTTTAATAATAGTTCAATGTTCGTGGATCGGATCGGTTCGTTATCGATTCGGAATCAGTCATAGCGGCAAGGACTGAAAGTTCAGTTTGGCTGCTCAGGCGCAATTGATATATCTTTGACTGATATGTCAAATGTCAAGGCTGTTTTCTTGAGTCACATGTGGTAGTTTCACTTGTTTCTTGTATGGTTTTTAAGGTTGTAATCAAGTACCTAGTAGGTACACTCGAACTTAGCTGTCCACCCCAAGTTCAGTGTAGTAGTAGAAAATTTAGAGTTAGATCAAAACTGGTACAGATTTTAACCCGCGAACACAGCAAACTAACAAATTCATTATTTGGAGAATATTAATTTGACATATATTTTTATCTAATGTATCTTCTTATGTAGTGAATACCCCTGTATACTTATCTCACATACTAGTGATCCTTCCTAAGCCGCTTTACGGTGCAGTAGTTAACCCCAAAGAATGAAAGGGAATTTCTTTTGCTCTTTCGAGCATCAAATCCATAGAGATATAAATAAGGGAAGAGACGAAGTCACGTGATCTAAAGCGTACTCGGTCAGCCATTTTCGTGCCACGCTAATGTCAAAGTTATTTTAAGTGTCATTGGTGTTGTAAATTACATTTTTAAAGATACTTTTGTTTTAATTGATTGCCTAAAATGGTTTCTTGTGCTGTTAGGAGTTGAACCAGTCGAGACAGGGGTGGATATTAAGAAATCTTCGGGAATAACGTACCACATGTAAGATAAATAATATGCAGGGGTGTATTACAAATATTAAAAAGGATTCACTGCATTACATCGATTATCAATATTAAAAATTCATATATCGAAAAATATCAAATCCGGTTCTGTGCAGAAATACGTTGCGTACCATACTTAGCCACGCCCACTGATTCCACATGTACATATGGAACCTAACACTGGATGTCGTCTCCTTCCTTATTACTATCTCTATGATCAAATCCGACTATTGAAAATAATCCAAAAAAAATGCACTTTCCAACCAAGTGAACAGAAAAACGAAATCACAAAAAACACAAAAAACTGATGCTGAACGCAAAGAACCTTGAAAAGCTGAAAAGGAATTCCTAGTAAATAAAGGAAAAACTTGTGTGGGCGATAACGGTTACAAAAAATTTCAATGACAGAAATACAATTGGACAGACAGGAATTTTAGAAATAGAAACAGAGAAGACTAAACATAAAATTGCGGTAATGAATTAATATTAATTTAATATAACTCGCTCTCTGCGGTTTGATTTCTGGATATTATTATTAATTAATTAACCCGAAACGATGTTTTTAAATATCAACCATATAAACCGTTTCAAGCTACAATTACGTGTAATAACAAACAGTTGTCGGTGCTAATTAATAACCAATGAATGAATTATTTAAAATACCGCTTTGAATCGAAATCGATAAATGTACAAAATAAACCGCAGAGGTGATTGAATAAATGGAATCAACATAATAATTATTTGTCCGTTGTCAAGCTGATCGGTCAATATATTGTCTGTTTCAATCTTCAGCACAGTACCATTTCATATTCTATTATTTAGTTTTCATTGATTAATTTGTAAACAACTGACTATAATTAGCAATAAGTTCTTAAAAGTATCTAAAATGCCATCGTGTGTAATGGGAGCAGCTAGTTTTATTTATAACATTAAATTTACATTGTTCTACAAAATCTGTCTGACAACCAACTGACTTACAGCACATGCCAAAATCTACAAGGTTCAACTCCAAGTGATCGGTTGCCCTCCAGAACAATACGGTCTATCAAACTCATGTATTCTTGAATGCGTAGTAGAATGAAAACTGACAATATATAATATTATTCCATTATTACGATGGCGCTTACGCATCGCCTTGGTTTTAGTCCTTAAGTTTTATCATATTTGAAATAAGAACGAAGAAGAGTACCTACGGTGCACACTTTCCTCTCTACTGAAGGAAGTGTGAGTTTATTCCCCGATGTGAGGAGGAAAGTGTATACTTTGTATAATAGAGGGGTAGGAGAAAAAAATATCTTAGACATTGTTGGGTATGGTAACAGTAATCGTTTTTTGGATTTTGTAACAGGTTTGGTGTATGAAATTTTGCGACATATAAATACACTGTTCATTGCATCTTCAATCATATACAGTCAATGAACAAAACTATACTTTTTCATGGAACTCCAGCATGACTGAGAAATTTCCAGATAATTTCTCTTTTTATATGATATAAAGGTGAATATCTTTATAGCTGAGTACACAAGACTAGAAAGTCAAGAAAACATATTTTTATTCTGTGTAAAAATTTTAATTTTTAAAATCGCAGAGCGCTTTCGGCTATTAAGCCATCTTCAGTGCTATACCTGCAAGTAAGTAATAAAAGTTTTTTTTTTGTTCTGTTATTTAACGCCGGTCTATTTCTGCGACTGAGGCTAATCACCGACGCGTAATAAACGTAATAAAAGTTGGAACAATGTGAAATAGGAAATAAGTAAAGAATTACTTACTCGTCAGGTATTTGGTACAAGAAACTTTTCGACAACACATTAACGTCACAAAATAAAATATCTTAAAATAACATTAATTTAAACTAATCCCCTGATTGGGGTAAACTATTTTCAAATTTTGAACATTTTGGAATTAGATTTTGAAACCAAAAAGCAATAAAGTTGAATGACGTAAAAAAATTTAAGTGAATAATGCAGGTTCTTGCCTTACCAACCAATAAATTTGGAGGTAAACTAAGCCAGTTCACAGGCTTTGTTACCTTATTGATGTAAAGAAAAAAGTTATTTTTTAGCAAAACTAGAAAAAAAAAGAGAAATCAATTTTAGGGCGCCACTAATTTTCTTTCCTAAAAGAAAATTAGAAAGAAAATCAAATCTAAAGGTCAGCTAACTTTTAATCTGTTTAAAAAAAAGAAAGAACTTAGTTTCTGTATAATAAATAAAGCTAATACGTAAAAAAATGTATATAATTAAAGTATTGAAATTACCAAAAAGTGGGTTAGTAGCAAATAAAAAAAATATAAAATACTTAACACCCTAAAACAAATGTTTATGAAGATGAAGTCCAGTTGATGTTGAAACTTTAGCTATTGATGTGGTTCTATGAAATGTCTACAGGAAACTGTATCCAGGTTACTTTACGATTCCAGAAAAACTTGTATCGAAGGAACTGTACAAGGGAAACTATACTCAGCAAACTTGTTATTCCATTGGAACTTGTATTCCAGGAAACTTTTTGTCGAAATAGAAACTGCTTGTCACACAGGAACTTGTTTGGCACACAGGAACTATAATTGGTACTCCACTACTGTGTTCCAGGAAACTGTGTAATCCAGATAGGTACTTAAAAAGTTACGGCTGCCTATTAGATTTTGTGTAAATTGTTAAAATTGTTCAAATAATTACTTGGATTACTGCACAGTTCCAACTTGCTATGTCAACAGACGATGAGAGAAGACCTGCCGGTACCTTTCTCGTCCTTATTTTAAAGATCATTCGAAATTTTAAATTTCGCGGTAAAATACCTCTAGAATATTGATTTTTGGTCTACTAGCTTATTCCACCACAAATCATAAAAGTGAAATAATTTATTAAATATTTGAATGAAATATTTTTAGGAAATATATATAGACTATTCCACCAAAAATCAAAATTGTGAAGAAATTGCACATTTTTAATATCTGAAATGTTAACCAACAAAGTTAACGTTTCAATTTGAATATTGAGTTCTCATTAGACTTTAATCAAATCCGTTTTCTCTAACTCTAAGAGCTCATCCATATCTCAAATGTGGTTGTAAGAAATTAAACCAATGGTTCAATAAAACTCAAAGTCCAAACCACAAAATTTTTTTTAATAAAAGTTCCTCAAAAAGGACACTTATGATGTGCTACTAGTTTCGGTACAATATTACCATCATCAGGCTACAATATAAAGAGAAAAGGTAAACTTAATACATGAAGATCTTACAAGATTATGTTAAAATAATTAAGCAAGAGATGTTAATAGATATAAAATGAATATGAAAATAATAGTAAAGTTAATAATACAAAAATTGAGAATATTTCAATTGTCGATATCAAATTAAAATTATCAATATAATTAAAAGGTTAATGAGAATCTTACAAATTACAACTTTGATAATATAAATTATAAAATTGGGTAGTCAAATTGAAATAAAATAAAATAAATCATAGTTACCTGTATGAAATATATAATCCAAAGACCAACCGGTTGTTGCCAAAAATTTTTATATGTTAAAACATATTTTAATCAAATAAATTACAATTAATTTGAGTGGTAAGGAAAGAAAAAATGGAAAAAACATTGGAAATATTAAAATATTTAAAGTTAATTAAAATTAAAATGTTAACCTAATGGACTATGCCAAAAGGGGGAGGTTTTTAAAGAACTTTAGTTTTATTTTTAAACTTACATTTAATTTGTCCGAAAGGACTATTTAAATGGGGATGAGGAAGGAAAATTTTTGTCAATTTCTGTACATAATGAAATTTTCCCGAATTGACAACGAAATATTTTCTCTGTTTGGATGATTTGTTTTTTTTTATTGGAGACTACCAGACTACAATGTTTATTAAAATTTGTTATTTGGAATTATTCTCAGATGAGTGCTATTTTTGTACATGTTTACATCGAGCTTTCCATTGAACATCCGAAAATTAATTGAAAAATTCACCATACAGGTTTTTCAAGCATTTAAAATTGAAAGTGACTTTTTTTCACCGACATATTGCTTCATAGAAGCCCACACAAACTCTATGGAATTTAAGTCTAGATGATAGGGTGGCAATCGTAAAGCCGAATATCCTAGCAGAAAACCTGAATAATTATTTTGCAGTTTTTACCAAATTCATTCGTTTAAATTGTGCTCAACAACTAAATCTTTGTACCATTGCCCATATATTCCAAAAGATTCCAGTCCTCTACGTAGGCCACTAGTTGGACTGGGGGATTTTGTGTAGTCCTAAAAGTTGTATTATATCTTCTCCAAAGTCCTTCTATCCGAGTTCTTGTAAGTTCTCGCAGAAGCAGAGTATGTGTATGTCATCACTTGGTTCAAATTTCCTACAAATGAATTCACCTACTTTTCCTATTTTATGTAAATGTTCTCTCTGGGTACGTTGTTCAGTAACCAGGTCGGTTATTGCATTCAAATGACTCTTACCCAGTTACAATAGCCTGGTTGAGTGGTCCATTATTATTTAATCATTTTGTATTCATTTACTTTCCAATACATCCTTTTTTTTTATTGATAGGCAGCGACTACGAGGTCATTAGCCTTTTATTCAATATTTCTGGGTACGTAAATTCTGTTGAAAATATTTAACTTTTTAAATATTACTTTCATTTGTTAGGCAAAGTCTAATATCATTTGAAAGCATCATTTGTTGTCGTTTATTGAGATATTTTGGACAGTTTATCAGTACATGATCAATTGTTAGAATTGCATTGCATATTTTGCATTTAGGCGGATTTAGTCTTATTAGCATAAAGGAGGATGTAAGCAAGATGTGTGCATCCAAATTCTTGTTGATTTTACCTGTTCTCTTCTGTTCAAATGTAATATCGCTATCCATGGTTTAACAGAGGTTTTCAGCCTACCTAGCTTGGACGCATGTTGACTCCATTGATTCTGTCATATTTCCTTATTGCTACTATTTTTGTAAATTATATTTGTTAATTATTGATATGTGAATAAACGTCATTCTATTCTATTCTATATCCAATAAAATTAAGGAAAAATTTCTTTTTTTATTACAAATTATGTAAATGATATTCAACTTCTCGCGTAGACTTACTTTTCATAGAGGTTTGCTGATATTATAATACAATCGATCGGTACATTACAGTGTAATCTCTATAATGAACAGTAATTTGAAGATGATAATAATAGATGCGTCCCCCGAGTTTGGGACATTAGAAAAGCTTTCGACATAATTGGAAGAGACCAGACAAGGGTATAAAACAAACCAGATGATGATGTCAGTACATTTTTCACAGAGGATTGCATTTCGCTCAGTAGTGAGTGTCAATTACTGCTGCTGACAACATGTGAATTGAGTTATGGAAAATTTAATATACAGGATGGCCAGACATCGAACGTTAAATATTCATCAGCAGGAGCTGAATCATTTTAGCCAATTCATTCATGTGAAGGCGAGTGCTATACCTGCAAGTAAGTAATAAAAGTTGGAACAAAGACAGCAACTGAATTAAGGTATCGGCCAAATTTTTCAGGAATAGAGAGGTCGCATTATGCGTATGCGGGAAGCAGAGAGATGTCTGCTCGTTAGAAAGCACAATAATTAAACGCCACTGCAGAAACTTTCAAGTTTGCGTATTTATTGCTCAAAAACTATGATACTTCGAATAGTGATTCTTATTTCTTCCTTGAAGCTCTAGCTTTATTTGGTACGCAGATAGTTTAGTGAAATTTTGGGAAATAAAAAACGTTTCTAGATCACTGAAAATAGTGCTGCAAAAAGTAAAGATTATTATATAAAGATAATTTTCTCTAATTTTACAAAAAAACTAGGTTTTTCATACTAATGAAACTAACGCAGTAATCTTCGCTTATGTTTTTTCTGCCGATTAAAAAAAAATGTTGAAAATATCTTGTTTAGTTCCGGAGATATCGCGAGGTATGTGTGAAAAGGTAACGAAACATAATTTAGACAGATTTTTGACAAATTTCGCAATAAAAAGTGTTGGCCCTATTAAAAAATATCGTAATTGTCGATTTCAGATGGCCAAGGACCTACTCTATAATTTTGTAAAGACCACATGTGGTTGTACCTTCAAAATAAAATTGGATCCTTTTTGCCCCTTTTTCAGTCCACTACACACTTTCTGGTGAATTTGTACTATTTATTAGATATATGTATAGTTGACGTAATAGATATTGTGAGAACTTAAAATTGTCGGCTTTTTGTTCGACTGTAATTCGATACGATACCGTCATAGTCCGCAACATAATTTAAAGGGGATATATGATTAGATAGCTGCATCAAAAATATTATGTCCACTATACCACACAGAACCTGTTTTATACTAACAAATATCCATAGAGATACTACTAGAGACAACAAGTCATACGGCGCTCTGTAAGTGGGAATGTCCGTCTGAACTCCGGTGAGAGAGAAAGAGACAGACGTAAAAGGTTTTTCTGTCTGTATATATGTTATAGGCAATCTGTATAATCCGGCATTGTATAGAATGCCTAGGCATTATATACATTGCCAAAAACGTTCAGGCAATGTGTATAATACGATTCATTTCATACATTGCCTAGGTATTGTATAAAATGCCAGAAGCGCATCAGGCAATGTGTATAACGAACGACCACGGGAAGGAGACGCATGCGCGGGGTTCGGGACTACCCCGTAAACAAGTTGCAGCTCGTTCGGTGTGTTAATACGCAACACTCCCTTGTTCTATGCAGACGTATTTTATTAGTTTACACATTGGTTCTAAACTAAATTATTAAGTGCGATCATTGATTGTGTTCGTGTGTGTGATTATTTAATGGAAAATGGCTACAGATCAGCGGTACTTACAAATGAAAGAAAGATTTTACTCAGGACTGCGTACTAAGAGAGAATCGGCTTCTACAAAAAATCAAGTGTTCATTGATAATTTACGTTACACACAATTGTTGGAGGAAAAAAGTATAGCAAAAACGTTAGACAAGAAAACTCCGCGTGATTATTGGTTGCTGAAACATTACGACGTGATCACTGTTGGACAAATCCGTAAGTTGATCTTTCCTGTAAATGCTCCGAATGATGTTATCAAATACTATGTCTCTGATGATGAATTATTTCAAGTGATTCACGATGCACATAAGGATATTGGTCATGGAGGACGAGACCGGATGTTAAAAGAACTTAGCCAGCGTTACAAAAATATAACCCGACATAATATTGAGCTATACTTGCAGCTTTGTGAACCGTGACAGCAAAAACAAAAAGGAATAAAAAAAGTTAATTGTCGTGAAGCCCATTCTGTCATCTGAGTTTAATTCCCGGTGTCAAGTTGATTTAATTGACTTTCAGTCACACCCTGATCGAGAATATAAGTTTATAATGGTTTACCAAGATCACCTGACCAAATTTGTCATCCTCAGAGCACTCAAAACAAAACGTGCAGAAGAAGTAGCATACAATTTACTAGACATTTTCACATTGATTGGTGCACCAGCAATACTGCAATCCGACAATGGAAGATAGTTTTCAAACCAAATAGTTAGTAACCTAAAAACATACATTACCTATGCTTCAACCGGCATTATATACAATGCCTAGGTATTCTATACATTTCCTAGGTAAAGTGTAAAATAGTTGAACTATTGAATATCATTTCATACATTGCCTGAACGACTCCGGCATTCTATACATTTCCTAGGTATTGTATAGAATGCCTGCATTATACACATTGCCTATAACATATACATATTGGAGAAAGACAGCCTAATCCTTCTACTTTCTGTCTCTTTCATACATGCTGACGGGTTCCGAGCTGGCTTGTTGCCTCTATATTATGTAGTATCTCTATGCAAATATCAGAATAACTATTGAAAGTTACTGAAAGTGAATATAAATATAAAAGTAGTTATTTCAAAAAAAATAGTTTTAGATAGAAAAATTTTACAAGAAAATCTTAGCAGATAAACAAAAGTTAAACTTTAATACACGTTGGTTTTTAAATTTGAATTTATTCTAATTTTGTTTGAGGAAATAAAATTAGTGGCGCCCTTAATTTTTTTTCTCTTATTGCTATCTGTAATAACTCCTTATTTAACTTCCATCAGATAACAAAGCCCCGAGAACTTGCTCTGTTATCTCCAAGGACCAAGAGAAGTTAAAATCACAGTAAAAGTATCTTTCGTTCTTTAGACAAATAATAACTAAACTTTATTTTACATCAAAAATATATTAAAAACCAAGTAGTGTTGTTTATCGGAATGGAATGTCGTTCAATGTATTTATTTGACCATGTTATATTTTCAAAAAATTCCAGACAGGGAGTGAATTTATAGTAACAATAGATTACGATTCCAGACGTTCATAAGATCAACAAAAGAAGCACATAACACTACACTTTTCATAGCTCTTGAAATGTGGTTATGGTTAACCGAACGACCGTCGGCTCACAGTTCGTTTCTTGGTCATTTATTACATCTTTTCCGGCTCGTTAACTCTAAATGACATCGACGGCGAAAAGGGTTCTACTACAAACTAGATAATTTCAGAAAAATTCAGATTATTCAACATTTTCAGAATAAAATTATGATATCTTCTGTAAGTTACTTGTGGCATTACTTATTCTTTTTTCTCTTATTTTTTTGGGAATCAAACCACAATAATGTTTTTTTATTTTTTATTTCGACGTTTCGGTAGCGTTCCAGCTACTGTTGTCAAGAGTAACTATAGTAATGAAATAATATTTGTTCCCTATCTGACACAAATTTTTTTCGTTGTCAGATAGGGACCAAATATTATTTGAAAAATTGGATGGGGTGACCACAGGGGGAAGGGGATTAAAGTTATAACGTCTACATATGGGCAAGAAGACGTCTTCCTTTATGCGATTTTTTACGTGGTTTTTCGTTTTTTCATAAAACTGTCCCTTAACTGGAAACACCATATTTATGAACTCAAAGACATCTGTATAAAGAGATTAAACATAGTTAAAACCCTCAGTCACTTTCACTGGGGTGCCGATGAAATCGTATTATTGAGAGTATACAAAGCTCTCATCCGCTCAATGCTTGATTATAGCTGCTTTAATCTGTCACAGATTCACTGAACTCTGTACACAATACCGCTCTCCGCCTTTGCCTTGGTGCCTTTCGCTCTAGCCCTGCTGATAGTCTCCATATTGAAGCTAATGAACCACCCCTACCCCTAAAACAACAAGCCCTACTCATCTCATATGCTGCTTCAGTATCCTCCAATCCTCTCAATCCTGTTCACTCGCTTTTCATTCCAACGACTAATCTCCCTACTAACCCTCGAACAATTATAAAATCTATTCACCAATTACTCACTCCTTTGCTTAAAGATACTGACCTTCCTCTGACCTCCCCGCTCCCTCTACCTTCTTCTTCTCCTTGGAACAAAAATATCCCCCTATAATCGATACCTCTCTTACCATTTATAATAAATATGAATCTCTCACTGCACTTATAAAGAGAGCATTTTTCTAGAATTACTACAAAAAACACCTTATGATTTAATACTCTACAGTCTACACAGATGCTTCCAAAACTGACTCCGGTGTTGGTTGTGCATTTTCCTCGAAGCATGAAATCATAAGCTCCTTCTCTCTACCTTTTGTGTGTGGCGTTCACACAGGCGAGCTTCAAAGCATTTTTCAAGCTTCCAAAAGCATCTTCCTACCCCACAAAAATATTACAATATGCACTGACACCCTTTCCTCCATTGAGTCAATCAAGTCAATCTTCACTGAAAACCCAATTGTCCAGATCATACACAGCATCTATCAAACTCTCGATGCTCAAGATATAATAGTCTCTCTCATCTGGCTTCCATCTCACATCGGAATTGATGGTAACGAAACTGCGGACCGCCACACAAAAGAAGCTACTACTAATAACAGCCCAACACACATAGTCCAACTCGCAACCGACCTAAAGATCCACTTCAAAAACGTTACACAAGATTCTTGGCGACATCCATCCACTTCTCCTGTCTCCCTTAACTTCTTAACCCCGAGAGGGGCTACTATAATCAGAGGAATCCGAATCAGCCATACCAAACTCACTCACGGATATCTGATGTCTTCAGGAAATCGTCCCATTTGCCATAGCTGTAATGGTATCTGTATCTGTATCTGTAGAGTGGGGAGGGTGAGTGTGTAGGCTCACAGCACTTAGGCCACATGTGACCCATTGTACATCCTCCCGAGGAGTTGTCCTCCTCGGTCATTGTCCGTCCTGTCCTTCTCAGGAAGGTGGACAGGTCACTAGGAGACATCTCCTTTATATCGGCAGGTGTAGGCCAAGACTCACCGAACACACACTCTTTTATTGACGATAACTCCGGACACTCGCATAAGACATGCCTGACAGTTTCATCTTCCTGTTCACACATCCTGCATAGAGGTGTGTCCACTAGCCCCATAGTATGGAGGTGTTTCCTTAGTTGACAGTGACCAGTCAGAAATCCTACTGTTAAACGTAGGTTTTTCCTGGTCATCGCCAAATATTTCTTCGGCGCCAGCTTTCCAGGGTCACCCAGGGTGATCCTGGCAAGACTCCATCCCATCTCTTAAGGGATTGAGCATGGGTGTAACGTTTGGCTAGTTCCGCAATTGTCGAAGTCGTTAGGCCGTAGGTGTCACTGGGTCCTAGAATTTTTAGTCCAGCGGCTTCCCTGGCTAAAGAATCAGCAGGGCGATTTCCTTTACTCCTGTCGTGCCCTTTAACCCACCTCAGGATAATATTGTTATCTGCCGAGGCGTCAGCTAAATCTTGGTGGCACTCTAGTACTAGCCTCGATATAACACGTTGTCTGTTCAAGGCTAATAGGGCTTGTCTACTATCAGTGCAGATTGTTATGTTTTTGCCAGAAATTCCTCTTCTGGTTAGTTCTTTTGTGGCAATTGAGATACCAGCCAGTTCTGTTTGAACCACGCTGGTATTGTTTCCCATTCCCCACTTAATCTTTAGCCCTAGTGCTCTCGAGTTAACTCCACATCCTGAGCCTTCTTTCATTTTTGAACCATCTGTATAAATGCGTATTGTATTTGCAGCATCTGGCTGCATCAGCAGCATCAGCTGTAATGGTATTGTGACCCAACCGAAATCAAGAAAGTCTTACAGTTCCTGAAAGCTACTAATTCTGTACCGTAAACTCTAATTTAAAATTTGCAATAATTATATGTAAATATGTATATATATTTTTCAATAACACAACGAATATGACTTTTAGTTTATCTGTATAAATATACCTAACGTATATTGTTAATATCACTCAATACATTGTTTACAGAAATAAAAGTTTAATCGATATTCATGCACTATAAAAGAAAGAGTGAGCAGACAGAACATTAACGAAAAAAGAAAATTATACACAGAGCACGGCAGTGCACTCAGAGTGACGAAAGCACCATAGTGTGCTGAAAGTCGATCTTGGATATATACAGGCAATTCGGTTTTTATCTAGAAGGCCGCCCGCTGCGAATAAAGTATTAGAAAAGTCTTGAAACGTAGGAAAATATATTAAAACTAGGAAATTTTACGAGGCGTCTCTATTCTCCATTATCGTATATTTGTTTTTCTAACTTTCGAGATTGTGGTACTTGAAAAAAATTAGTATTGCCATTTTGAAAGTTGCGACGAATGAAAATTAGCTTATTAAAAACAACACTTTCGTCAACCATGTCACAAAACTTTCGGAAATCCTAATTTGAGCTGTTACATACAATATGGTGAAGTAAGAGAATTCCTTAAGGATGTACAATGTAAGCAGAATGTTGTCTAAGTTCCTGCATATTTAACACTCGGTTATTAACAGCGAACTACATAACACGTTGGTTGGTAATGAAGTAAACACGATAGATTATTTCACCGGACGTTTCCAAATTAATATTCATCGCTAATTATACCTCTTACATCCCTCTAGACTACATGTATCCGCATACACCAACACCTTTAACATACATTATGGAGGAACACACATAATGTCATGTTCGGGAGCACCTGGTATGAATAGACCGTTTAATAACTCAATTAACTGAATTTGTTTTCTTCAAAATTTGTGTTACACAGAGAAAAACATAAAACCTGTCAAGATAAGTTGAATACTTTAGATTAGATTAGATTAAATTACAAGCTCAGGCTAGCCTCATCACACAGTTCCAGACTGCTTTAGACTTTTAAGTTGTAGATTTCAGAGCCTTTAAAACAACCTGATTGACATCAAACAAGTTTTCCACAAATACTCTATATTATTTTATGATTTCAGTTATCTCTGGGAAGTAGGTATATTAATTTCTGCAAATTCCGAGACTAAAGTGTCACTTTTAGACCGCCGAAATGCCGACTCCCTGCCTAGACGACCGTGCCAACCAGACTGTTCCCACCGCAACAAGGTGGAATCTAAGGAAGCTGCAGTTTCAAGAACTACAGTAAGCAATGAAGAATGGTCATCCACCAGGATTAGAGAATATCAAGAGAATGATCCACATCTAAAGATGATCCGGCAATGGAAGCAAGAAAATCGGCGACCCACCTGGCAAGAAGTGTCAAGATTTCCACAAGCATTGAAGGCATTTTGGGCTCAGTAGGACTCCCTTGTCCTGGAAGAAGGCCTGTTTAAACGAATCCTTGAAAATGATGATGGTTCCGAAAATAGACGACAAATAGTTATCTCGAGATCGAGAATAGCTGAGGTACTGAGGAAGTTACACGACAGTCCATCAGGAGGTCATCTGGGAGTGAAGAAAGCCCTTCAGCGAGTCCGTGAAAGGTTTTATTGGATGGCTCCGACGATGTGAAGGACTGGTGTATGAAGTGTACGAGTTGTGCTACGAGTAATGGACCACATCGCAAGAGAAAGGCTGCCATGAAATAATATAATGTTGGAAGCCCATTCGAAAGGATTGCATAAGATATCGCTGGACCATTTCCGACGACAGTAAATGGTGGTAAATACATTCTAGTTGTGATGGATTATTTACCAAATGGGTAGAAGTTTACGCGATTCCGAACCAAGAGGCCACAACTGTCGCGGATGTATTGGTAAAAGAATTCATTAGCCGATATGGAGTGCCATTGGAAGTTCACAGCGACCAGGGAAGGAATTTCGAAAGCCATGTATTTCAAAAAGTTTGTGAGAAAATGGGAATGAAGAAGACCAGAACAACGGCATTGCATCCACAGTCAGACGGGATGGTCGAAAGAATGAACAGGACCATAGGAAAATACCTGTTCCAGCCACCAGAGAGATTGGGACCAGTACCTTTCCCTATTTGCATTGGCTTATCGATCTGCCATCAATGAGTCCACAGGTGAAACACCTGCGAAAATCCTATTTGGACGCGAGATGAGGCTTCCTTGTGGCCTGGAATTTGGTTGTCGTCCTGGAGAAGATCTAGCAGGAGAAGACTACGTGATCTAGTTCGAACGAATCTCCAAGTTGCAAGCGACAGAATGGAAAAACGGTACGACACGCAAGGTACAGAAGGCAGTTTCAAAGAGGAGGGCAGAGTATGGTTACACAACCCAACGAGGAGAAAAGGCTTTTCTTCAAAACTCCAAAAATTTTCGGAGGGTCCATACTTAATCAAGAAGAAGATCAATGACGTCATCTATCGCATAAGTAAGATCCACAATGGAAAACCAAAATCGACTAGCGCCAATTAAAGGAGACCATAACAAAGAAGAAGGAGTGTACCATATCCGGGAAGATCCGATTGGCGCATATGGAGGTACCGGTAAAGCTAGATTTGGAGTTACTATAGAGCAACGACAAGATTTGTTCACGCTCCCGGAAGACTATTCACTGGCACACAACATCCCAGCCAATACCAAAAATGCACGAGGTTTGGCATTCGTCTTTCGAAAGAAGTTTGGACAATCAGAAAAACTTTCAGAACAGATTCCAGCCACTGGCAAGACACTGAAACTTAAACACAATTCACGACACATCTTCTATCTGGTAACAAAGAACGAATTTCAAGATCGATCCACCTACCGGAATGTGTGGGAAGCGCTACGAAGTCTTCGAGACCACGTGTTGGAATCCAACGTGAAGAAATTAGCGATGCCCAAGATAAAGAGCACATTACGCTACTGATTTGTCGAATGTTAATTTTTCAATATTGCGCTGGTTTCGACAACGCAACAGGCTCTTCAATTGTTTATTACTAGATTATCTCAAAGTACGCCTATTCAGAAATTTGAGATTTTCAGTTTTAATTGGTACACAATTATAATTACAGAAGTATCCAATTTACCACAAAAACCTTTATTCTCCAACATCAAGAACAAACTGCTTGATCAAAATTGAGGTAATAATCTATGATGAAAATCGAAGAATAGGTACATTCAATTCCTCGCTAAAGTGAACTGATCCTCAGGAAGAATTGTGAAACACAACAAAGGCAGGGTGAACATCTGTTTTTATAATTTATCACTAAAATATGAATAACGTACTTAGTGATTATACCAGTCTTACCGACTTTCCTGTACGTACACCGTACACCCCAATATATTTCATGTATCATACACCTCCAAAGCACCGACACATACATGAAGTTCTCCCCATTGTTCACCTTGTGTCGGCATTTACAATGCATGTCAAGAGCTTTTAACACCCTTTTCATTGTAAGTTACTTAATCCGCTAAACATAAAAAGGGTAGATGTAAAACGATAGTGCTTCTCATTAATAACACACTGAGGCAGAGCTGAATTTCCAAATTACAAGTACCTAACTACAGTTGAAAGAAAGAATTTTAGAAATTTTTTAAAAACTTTAATAAAAAATTGTACACTTCAATATTTCAATGTTAAAGTTGTTCATGTGATTGTTCTTATTTAAAAATGATGATCTGTGCCAAAGATATCTGAACTCAACATCAATACTTCAACAAAACGTGACATGACAAACAAGATCAATTTCTTTTGGAAAATACGTTATAGTTTTTAAATTCAATGTGAAATTTGTCAAAATAGTTATTTGTATACTAAGGCCGCAAAATGCTTTTTCGCGTTCCGAGAGAGAGATTATCGCCGAGGCCGCTCCGGCCGAGGCAAAATAATCTCGAGGTCGCGAAAATATTTCGCGGCCATAGTATACACAATATTTTTCGTGCAACCGTGAAAATTACATAATTTCAATAAAAATTATGTCTCTTTAGAAAAGACAGTTAGTTTTTGGTTCGAAATACATTGTTATTGTCATATTTCAGAAATGTCAAATGCTGTAGTGGCGTTCAGTTTGCCGGCAGTCACTATGGGAACGGCCGCAAAATATCATTCTCTGGGTAACGGCCGCAAAATATCATTTTGCGGCCTCTGTTGCGGCTGCAAAATGATTGTTTTGCGTCCGGTTGCACGAAAAAAACTTTACCTAACTCACTATCGCACCAAAATGAAACAAACCTAATCTGCAAACTTTGTGATTAAGCAGCAATGACGTAATTGGTTATTACCACTTAGTCAAAGAATACACACAACAACAAGAAGTGAAGCCGGGTGAAAATCCTTTGATTTCAAAGCGACACAAATAAATGACCTTAAAGGTGACATACACTGAGAATTATAATAAACTCGCACACCGTTACTCGAATCACTTTGAGAAAAAGTATTCTAGCATAAAGTTGTGTTTTATCAAATGTATTATATAGGTATGGTTAACCTAAAATCATCAACTACATGTTTCCTATAACAAATCGCTTACTTTAGAAAACCGCGTAACATCTCAATAAACTTTGATTGAGGACCCAAGCTTTTGCTCGTCTGAATCACGTTCATTGTTCTACTCTCACATGGTAAGTAATTAGTACTTTTGTTGCATTCCTGCGATTAAGGGGCTCTTAATTTTTTGCTGGATTCATACACACACAGAATGAGAGAGAAAAAGGGACGGATTAATTGCCGTGCTATTAGTGAAAGTAGTAGTGATGTCGCTATATTGGATTATGAGCGTGAAATTGATTTTTCCTACGATCTAATAGGAAAGTGACATTGTCTAGTTATATGGAAAGTGGCCTTTATTCATACGCGTACGGAAAAAAAACTTATCCGTACATGTACAGGGTTATTCATTATAAATTACCCACCCCCTATCATCGTTATTATTACTTTTGGAAAAAAAAGTCTTAGATAAAAGTTGTTTGGTTACAGCTGAATTTTCTTAATATTCTATCAAAAGTTCAGTAGCGTGCGTATTTAAGGGGATACAAAAAGTAATAGTTATTTTTTAAATGGTACACCCTGTATATTTTCACATTTTTGGAATGGACTTTTTTTTCTGATTTCAAAAATATATAATATGTTACCCCTACCTCGTACCGTTTTTCAGTTATGAAATGCTGTAAATCTGAGTTTTAGTAATTACTGTAAATATGAAAAAGATAATTCATCAAAGTAAGCTATGAAAATGACAACTAATATGTTTGATAATTGACATTTTGCATATAAAGAAATTATAATTGTCATTTTCATACCTTACTTTGATAAATTATCTTTTTCATATTTACAGTAATTACTAAAACTCAAATTTTCAACATTTCATAACTAAAAACGGTACGAGGTAGGGGTAACATATTAGATATTTTTGAAATCTGCAAAAAATGTCCATTCCAAAAATGTGAAAATATACAGGGTGTACCATTTAAAAAATAACAATTACTTTTTGTATGCCCTTAAATACGCACGCTACTGAACTTGTGATAGAATATTAAGAAAATTCAGCTGTAACCAAACAACTTTTATCTAAGACTTTTTTTTCTAAAAGTAATAATAACGATGATAGGGGGTGGGTAATTTATAATGAATAACCCTGTACCTAACCTAACCTATGTAATATCTGAATTTGAAGCGATCTATTTGAAAAGTGAAGTTTTTATAATTTTCTTGATTAAAAAAAAATTAGGGCGCGGTCGAGGATCGAGCCCGCGTACCCTTCGTCAGAAGTCCGATGTTGTACCAACTAATCCAAATCACCTGTTATATTAGTAGGAAATTGTAATCATGTTGAAAGGTATTCATGATAAGTATGTATGAAGTATGAAGAATAATAATAATTTCTCTTACAATTTCTATAATTATCCAACCAATTAAAAATTGTAATAACCTACCCATATTATATATAAGATAGATAAACTACTTGAATTTTTGTCACTATTGATAGTTATTGTTAATTGTGAAATCAATTATGTTGACTTTAATTGTAACATTTTGTGTATTAATATGTTAGATGTTGATTACACATTATTTGGTGAAATTATCACGTGATCGTAAGAAAAATACTGTATATTACTCGTGCGAAAGTGATTTTTCACACTCGTGTGATTGTCGCACTCGGCTCATGCCTCGCGCTACAATATTTCCCACTCGTGTGAAAAATGTCACTTTCCGCACACGTTATGTAATATACTAATTTCATGCTGCAGAATAATAAAAAAAACACTGATTGACATTTTTGGATTCTTCCACTTCATGAATTAATTTCTTTAGCTCTATTTCAAAATACTAGAGCATTTTCATTTGTTTTCATTGAAATTTTTCAAATTGAGAACACTAAGTAGGTACACATTTTCTACCAAAACTAACAAATTTTTACAGCTAGAAAACCTGCTTCATGTATCTATTTTAGACAGTGAACGGGCCAGATTTCATACTTATAATTTATACTATTCTCAAAACAAGTGCCCTGAACTTATTAAGTATTTATTTATTCTTATTTTATTTTAATGTGATGCATCTATGTACTTTTTTTAAGAATAAATTATTATTATTATTGCACTTTCTTACAGTATCACTCTGGAAACCACCACAGAATTGAATAATATAATGAAACCTTTGTTAATACATAATTATAAAAAAATTATTGACTTAGGCTTGAGATGCAATATAACCTTTCGGATTTACCGTGCAGAGCCGCAGTATATCTAATTAAAAAGAAAAAATACTAAGTATTTATAATGAGAATGTCCCAAAAGTCCTATAAAGTTTTCAGGTAATAATTTATTATTCGTCAACAAAATAAATAGGAAACTGTCAATGATAATACTTTTATAGCTTTATTACATGTCATTATCACATTATCTCAGGTCAGGTCAGTTTTTTAGATCTTGAAAAGAACTATACAGTAGAAAAAATTGACCTTTACCCTGGCGTCATACCTACTAACCTCGCGAAATCAATCAATGAGTCAAAAATGGCTACAATTACTTTGTCGTGTGCGTAAATACGTTGACTGCTTGTCTATCTTGTTCAGCCACCGTCTAAGAAGTGAGGTTAAGTTGGAAATATTCATTAAATGCGAAACAGAAAATTCTGTACTTATCGTGGAATAAAAATAATGAATTAGAGGTCTTGAAAAAAACCTATTTTATAGAATTTATCTGAATGCAAATATGGAACGATTTGAACAAAACTCAATGTATCAAAATAATGACAGTTGTCATAAGAGGTCAAAATAAATTCTTATGAATACAACCGATTAATCGTTTTTGGTGCTATCTCTTTTCAACATTTGGAAGTAATAATTAGAGTTACATAAGAACGTATGTCATTGCTTGAAAGACAAGTGTACGTATATTGTATGATGTATTTTTACTGTCAGTAGAAAAGGATGAGGTATATAAAGTTTGTGTTTACTACTGTTCATTGTTAGTGACGTCAGGGTAAAGGTCAATTTTTTCTACTGTAGCTTTATTACATGTCATTAACACATCTCAGGTCAGGTCAGTTTTTTAGATCTTGAAAAGAACTATACCTAGGTAGGTTTATTATTCAGCACTTCACTATTTGTGAAAGAGTCTAAGGCAATCTCTTTCTTTAATTTGTAAATTTCAATTTAATACTATCTATATAAAAAGATGTTTCAATACAAAAAGTTTTACAACAGATATTCCAAATTTATTACATTACATTACACAAAAATGTTTATAAAATAACATCATAGGGTGTGTCTATACATACAAACGAATAGGCAATCAGTGACACAATTAGTATCCGATAGTCTGGGAATTACCGTAAACAAGAGACAAGCGGTTTACCACAACGTGACCATCTAATCCTAACACTACCCTGATCAACTGTAATATTTACATGTCCTGTATGGGCAACACATACTGAATTTAATTTTAATCTTTGAATATGAAATTAGAAGCTAAATTGGAATTATGTGCACCATACAGTGACTTTTATAACAATAGCTGTAGTGAAACTGGGTATAAAATGTATCCAGGAGATTTTTTTGTTTGAATTAAGAAGATATTTTTTGTACCATGAATAATTGGAAATATATTAGTATTTATCACATTTTCAAGTTTTCGTTGATATTTGAATTATATTAAGTACCTACTACCCACCTGTATTAAAAATCTCATATGGAGCGGGATCTTATCGCGATAATTTTTTAACTAAATTACAAAATTACCTCGGTGTTATCAAGACCCTAGGGGTATTACTACTAATAAGATGCCGCTAACTATCGATAAGATCCCGCTAGCTATCGAAAATTTCTCTGTAGGTCCTTAACTATAGTAACGGGTGTTAAAATTGCGCATTTGTCATTGTGACACATACCAAATTTTAAAATTCGTTGAAATGTCGCGATTTGGACAATATTCTATGATATCTATTCAAGAAAAAGTGATCGAAAGTAAACCCAAAAATATAATACCTACTTTTATTTCTTATATTCGAGAAATATTCTACCGAATTACACTCATGCATCAAAATAAACCTGATAATTTTTTATTCAAGCATGTTGTCGGTAAAAACTGCATTCGGTTATTTTCATATTTTGTTAAAAGAGTCCTCCTTCTTCAGAGTCTGGCTCTTCGGTAATTTAGGTGCACTTGTGTAATTACTTCCGAAAAGATATACGAGAAAAAGTAGCGTCTCAATTTGATATTAATATATTGAAAGGGTATTACATAAACGGGGGTCAAATTGGGCTAGTTGCTTGATCAGCAGCTGAAAGTAGCACCAATAAGCAGTTGGCAATACATTTTCGGACGCTACTTGATTGCTTCTACCAGCAAGGCAACTGCCAACATAATCAAATGTTCAGCACTTAAACGGTAGACCACGTGTTGACAAAAACATGTTCAGCTTTACCAGCCGCTAGAAATATTCGCCGGCACCAAGATGATCCATAGTGACATCTTCCTCAAATCGTATTTGGCAGAAAGCCCAGTGTGACCAGCTTGTATGATCATTTATTAAATAGACCGGAAGACATCTTGTAGTTGCAACAATAGTTTCCCATCTATCGGCTTTAGAAGAACTAATAAAGTTAACTGTAATGGGCTTGTTATCAATGAAATATTTTCTCGGTTTTTCTTACGTTATTTTGTCAAACTGAATCATCAAAATAACTAGTGAAATTTTCAGCTCTTGAACTTTCCTCACTACTTAGATATTAGAGGTTGAAAATGGAGCTCCCTTAAAAAGCGACAGAACCGACTGTGACGTCATATTGCATACTGTGCTCTGTACACCGCTGCGTTTCACATAAGAAAGTTGATGCAAGCAAGCCTGAACCCCTATTTCCCGAGATATAGGTTCCATTCGTGTGATATTCATTTGATTTTCTTCCTCTACTTTATCATCATCAGATGCTCTATTTTCTGATCTTAACTTGTAAAAACTTTGACCGTGGCTTTGAACTATGTATTGTTACTCTATTTTTTAGACAGTCAAACAATCTCGGTACTACTCAAGGCTTTAATTCAACTGTTCCACTGCTCACTGTTTTAAAGTATATATATTTTTCTGGTGCATTCTTGGATGTGTTAGGACAGTCGGTAGTATTCATAAATATCGCTTGAGACGTCAAAATTGTATAAACTTTAAACAAAAACAAAAAAACACTCAGATATATTACAGACTTTGACAGTTCTTCAAACTTCAAATTCGAATGGCCTTTTTGTAACAAGCTCATAAAACATATAATCAGAAAATGACAAACTTCATCTTCAGGTTTATGACGAGCTTGTAGTGAAAGTTGCAAACATTTAGAAATACTTAATTTCCCGTTTTCAGTTAATTTTTGCAAAGATGAACTTATATATTTCAATAAAATACCAAAAACCCGGTATCAGTTCAACACCCCTTTGAGTTATTTTATTGTTTTTGAAATATTTGAAATGGGAGCAGAAGAATTTGTATGGTATGGCGGATTACACTCTTTAATAATATTAATTCGCAGGTGGTCGTGCACGGGAGAAATAATTAACGAATACATTCACAACGGTTAATCTAACTACGATTCCATTTCAAAATAATTAAATTATAAATGAAGCACTACATATTTGCACACAATAAAATCCATCCAACAGGCATGCTCACCCATGACTTTAACAGATGCACGTTAAATCTAATTCGTTACGAGATTTAATTTTCAATGCAGTTGGAATTCCACTTCTGTGAATTGAGCTGGTACAAACCATTCTAAGCACATATACTAAAATTATCGATGCCTACTGTACATCAGAATAGTAGAATTTGCTATTTTTTCAATAACAATGTGCTACACTTATGGGGTGAAAACCGACTGGTTTAATTAATTAGAGAAGTAACTGATATCTATTTCGCTGCTTTCAGCTTTGTTTTTCTTAGATTGTTTCACTTTATTTGCTGATAAATTCTTCCAATAATTTTTTATTGAAGAGTTTATATTATGTGTACCTATGTATGAGAGGTGATATTCACTGAGACCTACAAGACCTATTATGCACCCTTACTTCTACTTAGTTCCCAAGGAATGTCTCGACTAGTAGCTCCTTCAGTCCTATTTCCCCGAGGAATTTTTGGATATCTGCAGGCTTCAACTTGGGTAGTTGTCCCTCTTCTACCCAGCAGTCTCCTGAAATTCTGTGCAATTCGCAAGTGGATGGAGGATTCTTCTTCAATGACACAGAATCTACATTTCTTCTTCCTAAACTATTTTGAACTTTTTCAGGTGCCCTTTTAGGCGACAATGTCTTCTTAGGTTCCCTGTTGAAACTCCTAGTTCAGTCTAAGAGCTCATCCATATCTCAAATGTGGTTGTATGAAATCAAACCAATGGTTCAATAAAACTCAAAGTCCAAACCACAAAATT
>CAJUYG010001619.1:0-11662 GCA_910591675.1 Galerucella calmariensis | reverse complement strand
GATGAGTAGATTCCACGAAGTGAGGGTTTATACAGTTAACTCAATTTCTGGGTAATGGTTGATGCATGTACAAAATTCCAAATTAATATACAGGGTAACTCGGAAGTTATCAGGTTCGAAAGAAAGAGGATGGATTTATAAAACACCCTGTATCTCGGTTATGAAGTGCAGAAGCCACATCAAAAATAGGTTTTTGAAAGCACCAAAGTGATCCCCATCTACAGTTGAAGTAAGGCCCTTTCCCAATGAAACACCCTGTATATACAGTGATGGGCAAATATGTGGAACCAAGTAAATATCTCTGGAATTATTAGAGACATCAAAATGAAATTTGGAAGGTGGATACTACAGTAGATTGCCTATTTGTTTTCATATTTTTTAACAATTTTGAACTTCCGGTTTTACCGGAAATTATGTCGATTTTAAAATTTTCAATGGAACACCCTGTATATTATTTTAGTTTCTGATGAAACATTTTATTACGAATACAAAAATATCGGATTCGATATTTTTTATTTCAATACCTACCGAGATATTAACAGAAAAGTAACTAAGGAAAGGAAAAATTTGATGGTAGCTAGTAGTCCATGCACGCAAGTCCCGACCTTAATCCACTAGACTATTTTCTGTGGGGTTATTTAAAGTCTAAGGTTTATGTTGATAGACCAAATAATTTGCAAGAATTAGCTGCAACAATAACTCAAGAGATCCAGAGAATTCCACCAGAAGTAATAGCTAATGTTACTAGAGAATTTACAAACCGACTTGCATATTGTCAAGAAGTAAACGGTGCTCAGTTTGAACATCTAATACATTAATTTTAGTTTAGTTAAGTTTCAATGTTTTGAAAATCACTTAGTTTCAGTTAATAATTATGATTATTTCTTTAATGGATATTAGATTTTTCCTTTCCTTAGTTACTTTTCTGTTAATATCTCGGTAGATATTGAAATAAAAAATATCGAACCCGATATTTTTGTATTCGTAATAAAATGTTTCATCAGAAACCAAAATAATATACAGGGTGTTCCATTGCAAATTTTTAAATCGACATTACTTACGGTAAAACCGGATGTTCAAAATTGTTAAAAAATATGAAAGCAAATAGGCAATCTACTGTAGTATCCACCTTCCAAATTTCATTTTAATATCTCTGATAATTCCAGAGATATTTTTTTGGTTCCACACATTTGCCCATCACTGTATATATATATATATATATATATAATAATGGAGATAGAGTTCCGGGTGTTGGTTATTTTTTTATTCAGAATTTCCTATTTTTTGAGAATAGAATATTTTTGTATTAATTACCTAAATGTTTATACTTTTCGAGATATTTTAAATATTTTTCTCCACAATCAAACAATATTGAATTAATATTGTTTTCGTTTTTTTTACAGATTTTACCGGTCTCGTTTCAGCTCAAGAAATGCGATATGCCTAAAGGTAGGAGAATGTTGTGACGAATAACAAAAATAGAAATAGTTGTCAAAATAATAGTTTGAACCTCATAAAAATTTTTCCTTTTAAACATTGAGCTTTTATAGCAATTAAAAATTTTTTTTTTCAATTTTGGACTGTTTCTCATAATTTTTTTCTATAGGTATATCATTTTTTTATTTGAACATTTAAAGAATTTAATAGATTCATTTCTTATTTTTGTTATTAAAAAAGTGTGCCTGAAATATTTTTGCTATTTACAATTTTTTTTGTATAGGTTTTTTTGCTTTTCATAATTTTATAAGTATATTTAATATTGGAAACACCCCAGCAAGTATTATGTGGATTTGTTTGTGTTTCTTCTTTTTCAGGTGAATTTTTTTCAGCACTGCAACTTCCTGTGAGCAAATCGGTCAATTATTCAGGTTACAATCAAAATTTAATATTTTTAATTTCAATTAGAAAGTAATCAAAACAAGAATAATGAAAAAAATACAAAAAGAATGATTTACTTGATAATAGAAAAAAATTGCTACAAAATATAACTTTTCTTTTTAATTTGAAACCCTATTGAAAAAAAAATTATATTTATTAATTAAAACAGAAAGTTATTAAAACAAAAATAAAGTATTAAAAATAAACTCTATAATATAAAAAGAAAAATCGCTTCAGAAATTAGTTTTTATAATATTTTGAGATACTTCAAATTTTTCCCCAATTTCAAACATTTGTTTAGCATAGCATATATTCTGAAAAAAAATGAATAAATTTAAAAAATGTCTGAAAAAAATATTTTAGAAGCTCAATTTTTTTTCCAATTTTAAAACATTCATTCAATTTAGCATATTTACTGAAAAATTTCGTTGGAAAATTATTATTTTTTAAATATTAAGACGCTCCCAGAACGCACTAGGTACAACATGATCTTCCAGACAAGTCAAAAGAAGTGACAACAATTTATTATTTCGGGTGTTTCCAATTTTTTACATCTTACTGTTTATCACAAATTAAATTTTTTATTAATTGAGGAATTGTTTTGTGGTTACACGAATTTTCAAATCGTTGTATTTATAGTATATGTGGTCACAGAAATTTCCTTGGGGACAATGTAGTTTTTCAAAGTCTTTTTTTTTAACATAATCACTCCAAACTAATTTTTATATTTTCAAAAACTTACCAGTACACTAATTTTTAATTTCTCCTAACTTCTTTACAACTTTTTCTTTCACTTAAGACACTTTTGTGCCCAGATTATTTGGACTACTCGCTAACTTAAGGTACTTTGGTTAACAAGTTTTATTCAAAAGTAGATCTACTCAAAATTATACTTTTTGAAAGTATTCATTTCTTTTTCAGTAATTTTTAATAGTGTTCACTATAATATAATCTCAATCTGGATACTGCACCGGATTGAAGTTAAGCAATTTCATTTTCGAGACAAGTTCCTCACTCTAGCAATTCTAAACTTTAACATATTTTTGATTCTCACACTTTTTCCAATTAGAATTTTGTAGAAAAGAGTGTTTGGATAATATGGTAAGATTTCACGAACTACAAGGGCAGTGTCAGGATACACTCATCTTCCCTATTATACTAATCTAATTGTATAATATATTCAATTCAACTATGTGATGTATACCTTTGACTAAGAGATAAATGTGGTGGCAATCGCCGGTCGGAAAATGGAAATGGTCGATTTCGGTTTTTAGTGATGGTTAATGGTAAAAATGGTGCAGTCTAAATGGTATTGGGATGGAAACTGCGCCGTGAAGGTTCCAAATGTAAGTGTATTAAATATTTTCTTGTTTTTTGTGTCGCCACTGTTTACATCTACTATTTTATGAATAACTAATAATATAATTTAAAGATTCTTTTCGTCAGCATTGATAAACCTCTGAACAATTAATTTGATGCTAAATATACAGTATGGTTCAAATAAAAGGAATAACTGTTTCATTTCATTAACCAGCGAAAGACGAGCAGCCAACTTTTCCTGAGTTATTTTTGCAATCTCAATGTGTATCCGTTCTTTGAGTTCATTAGTAGTTTGTGGTTTATTTATGTCCACTTTTATTTTCAAGTATCCCCATGAAAAAGAAACCGAGAGGGTCATCTCATTCTGAAGTTTACACTTTATAATACTCACTTTTATTTGTATCCTGAAAAGCCATTTCTATCTTATTTTTTGGGAGAAATTATAATGTTATTTATTCACCATTCCTTCCTCGAATTATGGGCAAGGAATAGTCTGGAAAACTGGAGCAGTCCTAGTACAAAAAATAATGCAAGAAAATCAAAAACAATGGAACCAAAAAAGCAAACTAAATCTATAATAAAACTCAATGCGGTTTTAATAGCCTGTAAAAATAAACTTTACCAGGGAAAATGAAACTAATCATCCAGAAAATTTAGTTTCATAATTGTAATTTCATTTCATATTTCAACAACAAGCGCTAATCACATGAGTCATTTCATTTGTTTTTATGCTCATTTGAGTTTCACCAGTTTTGCAAGCTGTTAAACCAAAAGAGATGGAAACACTAAAATATTCCAAACTATCCAACAAGGAGTTAAGTGATATCAAAATTATATTAAATAAAAAAAATTATTATCACTTCTACGGGTGAACCAGAACTTTTCACCAAAAACGTAGGAGATGATAGAAAGACTAAAAATTATTATAGTACTTTATGTACATTTTGTTCTTTACGTCCTTCGTTAACGTGTTATAGGACTCTAAGGTTGTGAATAAAAATTGTACTTTATTTATAAGTATTAAATAGCCTATTGGAATTTAGTAAAATTTCATCCGTTTATAAACATGATAATTGCAAAATTTTTGGCTTCATGAACAAGTGCAGTGTAGACTTGTTGATTATTGCATCTACAACTGAAAAAAGTTATATTTAACTCAAAATTGCCGCATGAACCATTGAACTCATCCTTACCTGAGTTCACAAGTGTAGTATGACGCAAAAAAGTGTGCAATTATAGTGTTTATGAACAGTTGAAATTATAAATTCACAATAATCCATTCAATAATCATGAATAAAATTTTCAATTCTCAACTTTAGAGCCCTCTATAGTTCGTTCACGAAGAGTGTAAGGAAAAAATTTTATATGAAGTACCGTAATTATTTTCAGTCTCTATGAACATCCAAGTTTTTGGTATGAACCAGTTGAAAATGGTGAAAAATATAGATAGGTACACTGCTCCTAAAAATATGCATATCGTTTATTAGCGAATAAAAAATGTCGAATGTTATAAACAAATGAAAATGAAAAAAAAATATATTTTTTCTCGTAAACTATTGTCAAATTTCCAATAAAAGTACCAACCTACGAAGCTCTACATTATTTATGATTTCAATAAAATGCGTAAAAATGAATGATTTTCCTGTTAACCTAAGAAAATTATTATAAGCAAAGTATTGGAATTTTTTAAACTTTATCGATGTGCTCTTTTGAAGGATATATGGAGAGCATTTCAATGGGAACCGTCCACCTCACATTCTGAAGGTGGGGGACGTCTTCTTGTTCATATTATTATGTAGACATTATAACTTTGAAAAATCATTTTTCAAAGAGTAGACCGTTTACTAAGAACAAACCAAACACATCTACTTCTCGGCCTTTATGTCCCGACAGACAATGAATTACTGCTCGCACATAGAAATCGGTCAAAAATTGTCTGATGTATGGCTCGAAAAAAACAAAATAACATACTTGTTTTTTTTCTATGTTTGACCTCTCGTTACATTCACAAATGTCTGAACTTTCGTAAAATAATTCGCAAACATATACAGTGCGAAACAAAAAATTTCCAGTCAGTTTTAAAGTTTGGATGTGTCCGCCATTTTGTTTTATAATCAAAACGCGAAATATTAGATTAGTAGTGTGTCTTGATCAATTATCTTTTAAACAAAACCGACATCAATAAAATCGACCTATAAATAAAAAAAATATCAATAAAAAAGGAAATTCCGGTTTTTTTGGGCAACCCTATATATTATTTACAACTTTATTCAGACTTGGAAAGACCGGGCCTAAGTGAAACGGGGTTGGAATTTCTTCACGATATAACCAACTATTCTAGTTTGTAATTTGAGAGGACAATATCACTTGTATACCAGTTTCAGCGTATCTTCGCCTCATCAGTACAAGGTAGATATCATCCGTCCAGAAGCTTTGAGACTGGACTAAATTTGAATAGGTATTTGTTCCAGATTTTTCCAATCTTCCATATTACAAATTGCACCAATATTATTATTACAGGTACATATTATTGCATGACCCAAAGTGATTAACTGTATCAATAATTGATTAAAATTCAATGAATCTTGATTCTCAGTTATTGGAGCGTGATTTTTACATGCACACATTTTACAGGTCCATTCAGTTGTTGTTTTATTGAGAGTTCAACTGGCATCGACACACATATCGTGTAAAGTGCTTCCACAAACTGAACAAATTGGCCCGCCGCTAGGTAGTTTCCAATCTATTCCTCACACATACTACAAATTGCTTTTATATGGAAATTTTCTATTCGATTTTCGAGTATTCGTTAACTTGTCTAAAAAATCTAATGATATATCGATTAATTGTACAATTAGAATACACTGAATGAATCAATTGTTAAAAATAACATACTAGACTCCGTCTCACACAAAAAGAATCCACGTAAAGTTGCAGTCGTATGCGCGGGCTTGTTGTCAAAACCAGCGCCATATTGTAAAATTGACATTCGACTTCAAATCAGAAGCATAACGTTTTCACAAATTGTAGATTTACACAAAATTATGTTAAATCAGAGCGCTTTCAGACGAGACACTTTGTGGCCGGCTACTAGTGTCTGGAAAGAGTCGCGCGGCTAAAAATACAGACGAGACACTTTGTGGCCGGCTACTAGTGTCTGAAAAGAGTCGCGCGGCTAAAAATACATTTATATAAATAGACGCATTCACACGAGACAAAGATGAATGCGTATAAATGTATTTTTAGCCGCGCGAATCTTTTCAGACACTAGTAGCCGGCCACAAAGTGTCTCTCTCGTCTGAAAGCGCTCTTATAGTTTCAATAAAACTTATCTGGGTATTCTTTTGAAGCTTTTCCAGATATTCTTACATACAATAGACACTGGTATATGAAAATACTGGGTATCGTTAAAATATTTATACTTTCATTTAACGATTGGCGATGTTCGATGGAATCGGCTAATAACTCAATTACGTTCTCACATGATTTAAAATGGTAAAATAAAAACTTGGAAGAATTTTTATGTATAAAAAATAGTGGTGACATCTGAATGCCAGGAGTACCTAATATAGTAGATTATTAGATCAACTGAACCACACAACACTCACAAATAAATTAGATAACCGCCTCCAAATATTCAAAAATTGGAAATATTTGACAGTAAATGATTGCTTCGAACACAACCTCAAATTTCAATTATAAAATGACTGTCGGCATGAAACATCGTTTGTAACGCCCATGGTATGAAAAGCTACATGAATAAACAAGACCGATTTTAGTTTCTGCGCAAGACAGTTGGTAAACTTCACCTGGTTTCTTCTTGTGTGGAACGGAGTCTACCGAATTACTCTGTACATGGCGTGCCTTCAATTATTTACAAAATTAACTTTGTTATATCATAGAGTACCTATACTTTTCACTCAAAGATTAGTGGAGAATAGTTTTTTTTTAATATTGCACCTGATAAAGAAGTGTCCCATGATTAATTATTCTTTAATATCAGGTTTGGTTAGGATTATGGTGCATGGATCCAGTTGATCCTCCACTTCGACTCACAAGCGTCTTTTGTAGCTCACCCCTATGCCATCTATACCAGATATAATTTGTTAAGTCTTCTAGCTAAGAAGAGTCTTCTTTAGCAAGTAAATATTGACTCTCTTTAAAACTGGAAGTGTGAGATTATTGACAATATGTTTTTTTTTTTTTTTTTTTTATTTTTTTTTTTATTTTTGCTTAACGTGCCTCGACAGCGCTGGTCATTGGCACAGAAAAAATAAATACAAATATTTACATAATTTTTACAAATATTTAAATTAGATTTTACAGTATAGGTTGGTAGCTTTCAGGAACTGTAAGACTTTCTTGATTTCGGTAGGGCAGTGAAGCATTTCCTTGAGGTTGGGCCTAAGATCAAGTTGTTTGTATATAGCAGCAAATTGTTTGCAGTCAGTCAGTATGTGCTTAACGGTCACAATATCGTTACAGCTATGGCAAACGGGACGATTTCCTGAAGACATCAAATATCCGTGTGAGAGTTTGGTATGACTGATTCGGATTCTTCTGATTGTAGTAGCCTCTCTCCGGGTTAAGAAGTTCAGGGAGAGAGGAGAAGTGGATGGATGGATATCATGAAGTGCTGTCGTACTATTGCGCCACAGGTGTCGCCAAGAATCTTGTGTAGCGTTTTTGAAGTGGATCTTCAGGTCGGTTGCGAGTTGGACAATGTGTGTTGAGTCGTTATTAGTGGTAGCATCTTTCGCGTGGCGGTCCGCAGTTTCGTTACCATCAATGCCGATGTGAGATGGAAGCCAGATGAGAGAGACTGTTATATTTTGAGCAACGAGAGTTTGATAGATGTCGTGTATATTCTGGACAATGGGGTGGTCAGTGAAGATTGACTTGATTGACTGAATGGAGGAAAGGGAGTCTGTGCATATTGCAATATTTTTGTGGGGTAGGTGGATGCTTTTGAAAGCTTGAAAAATGCTTTGTAGCTCGCCTGTGTGAACGCTACACACTATAGGTAGGGTTAAGGAGCTTATGAGTTCATGCTTCGTGGAAACTGCACAACCAACACCGGAGTCAGTTTTGGAAGCGTCTGTGTAGAGTATTAAATCATAAGGTTTTTTTTGCAGTAATTCTAGGAATGCTTTCTTTATAAGTGCAGTGGGAGATTCATGCTTATTATAAATGGTAAGTGAGGTATCGATTGTAGGGATATTTTTGGTCCAAGGTGGAGAAGAAGGTAGAGGGAGCGGGGAGGTCAGAGAAAGGTCGGTATCTTTGAGTAAAGGATTGAGTATTTGGGGGATAGATTTTATAATTGTTCGAGGGTAAGTAGGGGGATTAGTCGTAGTGAAAAGCGAGTGAACAGGATTGAGAGGATTGGAGGATACTGAGGCAGCATATGAGAGGAGTAGTGATTGGCGTCTTAGGGGTAGGGGTAGCTCATTAGCTTCAATGTGGAGACTATCAGCAGGGCTAGAGCGAAAGGCACCAAGGCAGAGACGAAGAGCGGTATTGTGTACAGAGTTCAGTGAATCAGTGACAGATTTGGTGGCAGACATGTAAATAAAGCAGCCATAATCAAGCTTTGAGCGGATGAGAGCTCTGTATACTCTTAATAATACGATTTCGTCGGAACCCCAGTGAAAGTGACTGAGGGTTTTAAGTATATTTAGTCTTTTTATACAGATGTCTTTGAGTTCATGGATATGGTGTTTCCAGTTAAGTCGGGAGTCGAAGGTTATTCCAAGAATTTTACATTGGTTCGCAATGGGCAGGGGTATGTTATTAAAGAAAATGTGAGGTAAAGGAGAAGATGTTCTTCTTGAAAACTTGATTATTTTGGATTTGTTTTGGGATAAGGATAATCCAAAGTGAGTAGATCTATCTTGTAGAAGGTTTACTGCGGTTTGAAGGAGTTTGCAAGTTGCTGAGATCGATTTACCATGGCAATACACAATTAGGTCATCAGCATATTGTACGTGTTTTATGGGTGCAGGAAAATTGTCACAGAGTTCGTTTATTGTGAGGATGAATAGGGTAGAGCTTAATACTGATCCTTGAGGGACTCCAGCATTTTGTGGGTGAGGTAAGGAGAGTTTACCATTAGCAGAAACTCTGAATGTTCTACAATTTAGAAAATTATTGATGAACGATAGAATGTTACCATGGAGATTGTATTGGGAAAGTTTATCTAGAATTGCAATCCTAGATATCGAGTCAAAGGCACCTTCGATGTCAAAGATGGCTGCAACGACGTCTTGGTGATTATTTATTGCTGTAGAAATGTGTGTTTGGAGAAGAACAAGGTTGTCGCGAGTGGATCGATGTCGCCGGAAGCCGGATTGGGCATTAGGAATGATTTTGTACTTTTCAAGGAACCAAAGGAGTCTTCTGTTGATCATTTTCTCCAGGAGCTTGCAGGTTGTGCAAGTGAGTGAGATCGGTCGGAAGGAATTAGACGATAAGGTGAATTGATCTGCTTTCTTTATTGGAATGATTATAGATTTGCGCCATGCGTCAGGGAACAGATGAGTATTCCAGATAAGGTTGTAGATATCGAGAAGCTTAGAGAGAGATGGATTGGAAAGTTTTTTGAGAAAGATGTAAGGGATCTCATCAGGGCCGGCAGCTGAATTTCTACATGTGGACAATGCAGATTTCAGTTCGTTTAGGTTAAAAGGGGAGTTGATAGACGCAATATCACGAGGATTTGACTGAAGAGAGGAGGAAGGCTGAATATGTGAATTGGGGGAGATGGAGATGGGGATACGTTTATTAAATTTGTCTTCAAAGACTTGAGCGAGGGAGTCGGCAATTGCTTGGTTTTCGGAGATAACAGTATCATTAAGTATTAAGGAGGGAATTTTGGTGTTGGTTTTCTTGCCTTGAATTTGAGCAATTTTTTTCCAGACTTGACTGGGATTTGTATTATGATCCAAAGAGGAGGTATAGTTTTGCCAAGAGGATTTTTTGCTTTGCTTGATTATGTACTTTGCTTTAGCTTTTAGATTTTTGTGTAGGAGAAGGTTTTCTTGTGATCTATATCGTCGAAACCTGTTAAGAGCGTGTTTGGACTCGCGGATGGCATTTTCGCAAGCTGAATTCCACCAAGGCACAGCTTTATGTGCCGAGGAAGTGATTGTTTTACCTATGTGAGCGTCGGCAGCAGCAAGTATGCCATCAGTAAACATTTTTAGAGTGTCATTTATATTTGTAGAAATGGTTATTGAGGATAAATAAGTTTGAGAAAGAGAAGTAAACTCAGGCCAGTTTGCATTTTGTAAGTGCCAGAAGCTTCTAGAGATAGATTCTTTAATATAATGATTAGATATAATAATGGGAAAGTGGTTGCTATCATGAAGATCATCGGAAACTTGCCAAGTAAGGGAAAGTGCAGTTTTGGGGTCACATAAGCTGAGGTCAAGGGCAGAGAAGGAGCCGGAGGATATGTTAAAGTGAGTCTTGTGTCCTGTATTCAACAAGCAGGTTCCGGAGGAGTTTATTACGTTTTCTACAGCTTTGCCTCTAGAGCAATTACGGGTGGAGCCCCATAAGGTGTGGTGTGCATTAAAGTCACCAACAAGGATGTAAGGGTGGGGGAGCTGAAAAATTAGGTCGGTTAGGTCTTCTTCATTTAGAGGGATGTCAGGAGGAATGTAAATGCTACAAATGGTTAGCTTATTAGGGCACCAAGCGGTGACAGCAATTGCCTCCAAATTGGTGGTTAGAGGGAGATGAGATGAGTATATGTCGCTAGATACAAATATAGAAGAACCACCACTAGCTCTCACACAGTTGGTACGGATGTAATGATATCCTTCAAAGTTTCTTAGGTTACGCTGATGATTGATTTTAAAATTGGTTTCCTGGAGACAGAGGAAGTCAGGGGTATGGAGAGAGATGATTTTCTGAATTCTTTCAAGGCGAGGATAAAATCCATCGCAGTTCCATTGTATTAGAGAGAATAGTATTAATTAAAGGAAAGATAATGAGGCTATTACTGAGATAGTACAGAGGAATCAGAGAAGCTACTGTCATCCGAAAAAGGTTCCCGAGGATGAATGTTTTGCTCGGGGTGAAGTTTAAGTTTGATTTTGTTGGTCAGACGAGTAATGCGATTTTTCAAGGATCTTTCGTTGACATTAGAATACACTAAAGATAAATCTTCCAGTAGGGCGGCAGTATCGGAGATAAATTTATTGGCTTCAGGTAGAGGGTCACTGACTCGATAAGTATTTTCGAGGAACGCAATAAGCTGGGTGCTACTAAGGGAAAAGGACTCTGGAGACTCGTCATGGAGATTCTGTATGATAGAACGGGATTCGGGGCTTAGACTGCGACAATCATCGTCAGCAAGTTTAGATTTTTTGGTTCTTTTTTTTGGCAGGTTTTTTCGGATTAGGTATTGTGAAATCTGGAGGAGGCATAGGATTGGTATTATCGAGAGGAGTGTTGG